>JAQIXP010001358.1:0-18833 GCA_034700285.1 Proteroiulus fuscus | reverse complement strand
AACAAGACCTAAAATTTTTTTAAATATTTTAGGCTGCAGGCGAAAATTTGAAAGTTTATTTTTATATTTACAAAAATGTGACTTTTTTGTTCAAAAACACTCAAAACTGGGTTAAAATTCACCAGTGCCTATTTTGCTATAGTTTATCTATAGCATGAGTTAGAAAACTTTTTTTTGGGGGGAGGGGAATAAATGCCCCCCCCCAATGACGTCTCTGCTCTGGAGCATGGAATTATATGAATCCTAAACAGTAGCCTATGTTCGAGTATAGAGTGCGTACCATGAGCTAAAGGTTAACGTTAACTAAGCATTATTTAATTACTTAGGCCCTACTGATAATAAGAAACCAAGTTTTTTTAATTGCTCTGGTTATTATAACCACTATTTTCTAGAAATATTAATAGCATGTCAATTAAACAAAAATATTGATTTAAATAAAAAATCAAAATTTTTATGATCTTTTTTATTGAAGTCATGATTTTTATCTATACCTTGTTTCTATGTAATTTTCTTAGAATTTGTAACACTTATTCTTTAAACATGCAACGAAGCCTAGCTGATAGTTAATATGTGAAATATAAAAAATTGTGTCTTAACCATATGTAGATTTAAATATATTTAAAAACTAAGGCATAATAAATCTTAAACTCAATTTAGTAATGATTTCCAGACCACCTTCATTGTTTTTCTCACGTTTTGATTTTATCTTAAACCTATTTTTTTTTTTTTAGAGTGAAAGTATCATGAACACCTTAATTCCTTATTTCCCCTCGTTAAGTCAACCACCCATACAAATTCAGATTAATCATAATCCCATTTAGAAAAACACGACTAGCCGCCATTTTTGTTCTACATTATAATGCAGTATTATTAATGGAGGCATTGCACAATAAACATGTAATGACTGACCGTATGAGGGTGATCACACATTGTCCAAAAACAGCAGGTCATAACAATCGATTGAACCCACCCAAGAAGTATACGCTTGGTGGCGCTGCATTACTATGCACATTAAGAATATTGAGATTTCATATGTGCATATGTGTGCCTACAGGCCCAAGCACCTTATTTCCAAAACCTATATGCATGCTGTACGATAATAGCAATTTTTTCCCCTTAAAAGTATTTGAATATTTTTGCCGCTGTACTTATAGAACCATTTACTCCCTGCATTTTCTATGTGCAATTAAGCTGTTATCTTTGCAAACCACGAGTCATTTTCATAAATGGTTTTATGTATTTATTTATTTATCTAAGAAAGACTGTTAAATATGCGTTTTATAGATTAGGGCTCTCGCAAGGGACTTTTTAGTGAAATCTTGATAATATCATCATTCATCATTAAAGTGCATGTGGTCAAACACAAGGACAATGCAAATTTTTATGAACCCTATGAATGCAAATATATGGTAGATTTTTGAGTGCTGGTTTAGGGTATGTAATTGCTATATTATAGGATATAGACACATGAACTATTATATCGAACCTGCATGTATAGTTGACTTAAGACTTAGTCATAAAAGCATATAACACAAGTCAGAAAATCTAACTTGTAAGGGGGAAGCCTGTAAAAAAATATCAAAGCGACAAAACTATATACATGATGTCATAGATGTTGACAATGATTTCAATTAGACCTATATATTTATATATTGACTAAGCATTATTATGCATAAATTCATATTAAAAATTCAGGAAATAGCTGTTCAACATAAGAGTGAACTTGAAAGGAGTTAGTCAGGTGTAGTTTGCATCTGCATGCATGCATATAGCTCATTATAGTTACTTTTAACTGATGAGTATTGCTGCTATAATGACTGTTATGCTGATAACCTGGCTTTAAGGTTCATACTATACCATATATCATTTTCTCTAAATGTTTCAATATTTTTAAAAATTTATTAATGTATTTAGCTTTAATCGACTATGTTGAATATGCAAATTAAATGCTAGTTATTATGGATACTGAATTATAAAATATCAAGGAAAACAGTTATTTTTTGTCAGGGAAAAATTTTGTTTTAGTTGCAAAAATTAGGGAAAGCTGTTTCAGTACTAGATTCTTACAAAATGGATATTTCTTTTAAAGGGAAGACTGCATGAGTATATCCATGCAGTTTAAAACCATTTTAATAATTGATGCGCAATTTTAAAGCCTGGGCTAATGTTATTTAACTTCTTTAAAATTAATTATAATATGCTGGTTAATATTTTGTATATATTTTAGGATATATTTATTAGGGGGTGTGTCCTGTATGCTGTAGGTCTGCCAATTATTTAATGGAGGCATCACTACCGATTTTCTTTATAACATTTTGCCACTACAAGTATAATCCTCCATGAAGCTCCCCCTGGAGGCAAAAATCACGGATGAAATATTAAAGTACTAATAATACTTGTTCATGTCAAATTCAAAACCCTTAACTAACCGACCTCACACACGCTCGCTTTTTTACTTGAATATAATAAATAAAAAATATTCAACCTTAAGTTAGACCCCCAATCTATTGTGCTACATCATGTCACAAATATAGTTGAAATTAGCATGTAGCGATGTAGCACATTTTGTTATTTATAATACCAATATGAATTTCTGTTCAATCAAAATATTAATGGACCTATATATGCCAGGTTTTCCTCGAATAGTTATAAGTTTTATATGCATGAAATGCTTCTTGTTGTATTATGCATGTATTTAATGAACTGTCATACTTGATATATCATAGAAAATATTCAACATTATAGATAAATAAATTCTGCGAAAAAGTCAAAATAAAATCTCATTAATGCAAATTCACTGGTGGATAAAAAAAACCCTACAATCGTATTTTTAAGCCTAATTTCCTGTATGCTTTGAATGGCAATTTGAATATTTATTTAGTTTTTGGAAAATGCAGTTCAAAATTCAGACATGAAATATAATATCGTTTAAAAAACGTGTTACTCTAGAATTCAATTAGAAATTGCCACAAGCTATATATTGTGTGAGCATATAAGGAATCCATTACAACAAATTAAAAGGAAAGGATGAGTCAGGAAATTCCACTTTTCTACCTAAAAAATGCATTAATTTCCGTTTCACATTTTAGAGAATTTAAGTTTATAATACATGCAGCGCACCCTACGAGTTTAACCTGTACATTCGAAACCTGTAGAAATTGAAAGTTTACTAGCACTTAATTTACCAGTCAATAGTTATAAAATTGGAAACAACAATTAAGATATGATAAACATGAGGGGAATGAAAAAAAAACACACTGTAGCGCCCTCTAGCGTATAAATTATGTATAAATTCTGTTCAGATTCATATATATAGTGTCTATGGAAATTTAACATTGAGAAGGAATCTGTTATTCCTAACCAATTTGTCGTTCCTATTTAGCTGGCAGGACGACATTTAAAGATGGCCACCCTGAAAGAGGCCCATTTTTTTGTGCACTTGATTTGAATGATTGGATTAGTGGGATTAAGTAGGATTAAATTGGATTTGAGGCAAACTATTACTGCATTAATCTGATCTAAAGGGCAATTATAAGAGTAATTGGATAGTGTGATACTTATATATATAGCTATAAGGCTTTCGTTCATTTAATGCAAATAGAAATGGCGGTTATTGTTTCCAAATCAAAAATTCGTATATTCCCCACCAAAATCAAATAGTAGTATTATAGGTGGTCTCTCTTACCTTTTTGGCCACCCCAGGGACGTTTTCCTGAAGTGACAAAAAAGAAAATATCTCACTTTCTTTTAATTAATGGAAAGAAAGAGTCATACAATTTTAGAGGGAAAAATGTTTAAAAAAATATTAAAAATATTGCGCTTGAATACATTCTACTGACAGATTAACACATTAGTATATTATTTCTTAACCACTTTGAAGTAAATATAGGAAACCTGCATGTTTTTCTTTTTTCTCACAAATGAATTTTTATATTTTTAAAATTTTTTCTTCTAATATCCTTGACCATGACTAATATTTTAATAATGTGGGCATGAACCATTTCTGGGCTCCCCTTAGCCCATTTGCCCTAATTTTCAGTCTTAATTTTCTTTTTGTCTACCTGTGTGAGAATTACATTAAAAATGTGTCTGGAATCTTTTAAGTATTTTAGGTTTTAGCTTGGAACCCTTCCTCATAAAGTTTCGTAGAAAATAATTTTAAATTATCTGATATTCATGCATGAATTTTTTGAAATGTAATAGCGCCTGAAGGCCATTGAGGACGGTGAAATTAGAATAAAAGAAGGAAAGTTTTTAGAATAAGGGAAGTCCTGCATCATTTTAGGCATCTTTAGTAAATATAAATATCCAAAAGTCATCAAAAACCATGCTTTTCATTCAGTCATTCAGAAAATAATTTTTTAGACTTGAGCAGTTTAGTAGTCTACATCATGTGTCTGGTATGATGGTATCACATCTAAAACTATGGAATATCGATTTAAGAACAGGAATCGATTTGAAATTTTTTTCTGATATTACTATTCCTATTGTTTTCTTAATGTAGGCCTATATATATATTTTCTTACTAACAGAATTAAGTCAATTTATTTAACCAAATTGTATGAACTAGAAACTGAAGACTCTTGTTTTGTTTGGTTAAATGTATTTTTTTCTGAGTTAGGCTAATACGGTTCTGGAAAGTCAAGGAAAAACATATTTTTTTGTGACCATGCAATAAGTTTGAGAAATTCAGAGTTAGCATTAGCTAATGTAAATCAGGGAAGCCGCGGAAACAGGAGTTTGGGGGGAGGGGGGGGGGGAGAGAATCGCGCATATTATATAATGGAGGAGAGGGCAATTTTCTCTGAATACTGGGCGGCAAGTTTTGCTGGCTAATGGGGGCAATTTCCTCATTGCCCCCCCTTCCCCTGTATCCGCGCCTTCTGATGTAAATGCCAATATCTTCCAAAATTCGATCATTAATAACCCTTGAAAACCATAGTTGTGTGATTGAGTAGAAATTAAATTTAGAACATGTGATTGATCGATTGTAAACCTAAGTCAAAAATTGACTTGCACAATATCTCTGATAAACTATATTATTCTTTTCTACAAAATTGATTTTTAAAAACTCAGGGAAATTGACTTGGTTTAGTCAGGGGAAGTCAGGGAAATTGACTTGGTTTAGTCAGGGGAAGTCAGGGAAATTGACTTGGTTTAGTCAGGAGAATTAAGTCAGGAAAAGTGTATGTAAATTTTAGTATAAGAACCAGTTTTCTTGTCCAATTTTAATTCTAGAATGTCTTTTCATGCAAGAATGTCTTCTTGAGTCTTAGTATCATTTAATTTTGTAAGGAAAAAAAACGTGCAAATCGATTCTTAATTAATATCGATATATCGAATTAAAAGGTATATTTCTAATAGGCAACTGCCTTTGAAGTCTATACCTCCAGAAATCCTCACATTTTTTCTATCATTTTTTTATCTCCTTCCTTACGCATATTAAAATAATGAAGAAAGGGGTTTTCTTTTTCTATAAGAGTTTTGCAACAGTTTAAGAAAAAATAAATAAGAAATGTCCACCTCCAAATTAGCCGATTTTGATGATATAATTAGGCCTTACATTAATAACAATAAACGTTAAAAGCATTTTGTTTCTGTTTTTTATTAGTATTATTATTATAAAATATATTTATTATATACAGGAAAGATGCAGCCGAATAAAAGCCCTCCCAAGTTGCCATTTTTTGTGTGCCTTCTTATTGGCCTACTCTCTATCTCATCACATATACCCTCTGTCCCAAATTGTTTTTTTTCTCCTGAAATAGATATAAGCTTATATACCTGATGTGCAGAATTGAACCTTTATGCAGGTGTTGTGCACTTTGAAATTCTATTACTTTTTTTTTGTCTGAATTTTGAGATTTTTTTTCGAGGAAAAAACACATCAAATTTTGCCCCAAAAGTGGTTGGACCCTCGAAATATTGTAACTTATTGCGCTCAATGTGATAACCGTAGCCGAAGTGATAATTTATTGGTTAGGGGCAGAGTGAGAAAGTGTATTAAGATTTCAATCATGGCACATTTTTACATTTACTTTTTGGGTTAAGATAGAAAACTGGACAAAAACGTAATTTAAAACCAATTTTTTACTGGGTTTTGTGTGGCCCTCATGGGACAGAATTATATATATGTTCACCCTTAAACTGTGACCCTGAGTATAGTTCACTTTTATTTTGGTAGAAATATTAACCAACTCTTTTGATTTTTGGAGTGTATATGAGAACCTGTTTCAAGTGTCAAAAATGCATTGGTTTGCTTGCATGCATTTTTGTTATATTTACAACATCGTTTAATTCACTAATAGCACAACTCATTGTCCAACCTCAGCCCTATTCAACAAAAGATGAAACTGGAAATTGGAAGGCAACCACATATCGCTATTCTTCTTATAGTAATCTATAATATATATATAGCCACTTCTGAATGGTTCTGAAGAAACAAATCGAAATCATGTATTTTTATGATTCTGGTCGGTTCAATAGGATTTTCCAGTTCATTCGTTTGTTGAACAAGGCATAACATTGCCATGTTTTGAAAGCAAGCTTTAATTCTTTATAAGTAACAAAAAGGCATGGACTTACGATAATTTGCATGTTTGGGGCCCTCAAATGTAATTTTGCATGTTGTATTGATGTTTCTTGTCAAAGAAAAACACAAAATGGCGTCGCCAATAACTCATTTTACAACCAAATAATCTATTTGACAAGTTTATAAGATTTATAAGCTAAATAAACAGAAACTAATATAATTATCTTGTCCAATGTTGTCAACTGCAAAGGACAAATTATCCCTACTAATCGCTCTTAAATAAATATAACAACAATTATAGCATTAGCCAAGTTAAACTGTGACAGTTAGGGTATCATAAGATTTATTTTATTTATTCAACATATTTATTATAGGGTTTTTTTGCTTTATATTCAATTTATGTCGTTTCACTGTTATTAGTATACTAGTGCATTAGGGATATAATGCATAAGTGTGCATATAATCTATCGTATTGATTGCAATTATAGGAGGTTAATTAGTGATCAGACAAACATTTGATTGGTCAATTATGTACACCTTAATACCAATCTAGAAAGACTAAGAATAATTCATCAGATATTTAGTAATTAGGTGAAAAAATGGTGAAAAATATGAAAAACTGCATTGCTCAACGTGTGAAGGGAATATAATGGTAAATTTGGATGGATCTTCCTGGCACTTTCCAGAGTGTGTTACATTAGCCTTAGGGTTAAATAAGAAGTGTTTTCACTTAATAAATAAGGAACAAAATGGTTGCTATCCCAAAATATTATGGACATGCTCTGTAGGGGGCCAAATTAGTAAAATTCACACAGGTAAAATGTCCTACATCCTGTAATTTATTTCCCACCCTTAAAAAGGATGCAAAAATGTGTTTGAAATTGACGAAAATTTGGTACATATGTATTTTTTGCTACTGCATAGCACCCCCCTTCCCCCCAGATTGGTCCTTTTTAATTTGGCATTACACCATGTGGTCCCCCTAATTTCCCCATCCCATATGCTCTTATTAGATACACATGCGCTTTATTAACATATTATTTTTTTTTACCCTAGATCCAGGTATTATTATTATTGTTATTATACTGTTAAGGGGTGATTGTAATAAGGCAAAGGCTAAAGGAAATGATGAAAAAAGGGGAAATATTTTTGCCTAAAAATGTAGGCAAAAAAACTGGCGGACGTGATGAGTTGGTGAAAATATTTATAAAAAAAATCCATAAATTATAAAAATAAACTTCCCGTGAATTATAACGGCTTAACTATTTCCTATAGACTTGTCATCCCCCTCTTTAAGAGGAAAAATTATGCACTGCATTCTGGGATTTGTAAAGGCTGCACGTGCAACTATCTTCAGCGCGTGCATTTTAGCATGTGCTGTATACTGGACTATTTAAATCTGAAATTTGGAATTTTATAACGTGCAAATTAGCTGATTTCCCATGATGCTATACATTGCGCGTGCTGATCTCTACGAAAATAGCCCTAATGTCATCAAATGCATTTTTGTCACTTAGATTGTCTTTCGAGCCTGACACAATGCAATGACGTGATTATACGTCTTGTTTAAAGGGACAGTCCCATCTTGAAACAAGTTGATTTTATAGGAAAGAGAGCAGCCTGATCAGGAATAATTATTAGTGTAGGAAATTGCCATTTGATTTGAGCCTACCGATCATTAGATAAGCTGTCCTGAATATGTGGATTTGGATGAAAATAGAAAGCCCAAATATGCACCTATTTTCTGACTATGTGTAGCGTCCTGTACTGGACAAAAGGCATTAGCTCTCATGGAACAATGTAGACATACACGTTCTAGAGGGCGCCATTAAATGGCACTACTTGCTGGAAGTTATGGAAAAATGGCGCCTAAATATGTATGTTGCAAGTACGTCGTAATTTCTTCAATATGGAAGATTTGCTGCAGTTATTATTGCCACAGCCATTCCCATCTAGTAAGTGCATGTGCACTTTTAACAATTGCTTTGTTGCAAAGTGGGACTTTCCCTTTAATTAACTGGATTAACTGGATAATTAAAGTAGACCAATTAAAAATGCTTAATGATAACTACAGTGTAGGCCTATTAGCTATTTTTACATAATAAATTATGTCAGAACCACGAGGTCATGATGTCGGCTATGTGATAACTCACACAAACTAAAGAACGCTAATTGGTTACTATTCAGTTCACTCACTTGTTGATCAGGTTTAAATAAAAGCAGAATGGCGCTTCATAATTTTTTCATAAGAATAAAAAAAATGCTGGAATACTTGTCTCCTTGTGAGAAAAATGTCTTTGTGAAATGAATAAGATAAAAGTGTTAGAAAGGTCCTTTGTAATTAATTAATTATTTGCATACCATGAATTCGTTTTAATTAAATTTCTTTTTGTTAATTGTCGGTGCCGTTTACTTTCATCTGTTTTTTGTTTTATTGTTTTAATGTAATTCCTCTTTGGTTTTTGTTGAAGTTTTTTTCTCGTTTAATATTAATTGCATCGAAATATTTAAGGCAGCCATTTTTTCCCCTGATATGTTTTAATTAGACACCTAATTAGTGGTTGGGCTTTTTTTTCTAAATTATTACATAACAATTTGACCTAATTCCCGTAATATTATGTTTGTTTTTATAGTTCAGAAATAATTAAAACATCCCTATTATGACGCCATTTTTTAATTCATTAAACTTGACAGCATTGTTCAATTTTGCCACTTTCCAAACACTTTTCAGAACAATTAGTGTTCCAAGGATAAAGCAATTTGATACGTTCTGAATTGTACTTGCTCTGATTACATATCAGTTCCAAAACAATTTGGTTAGTTTTCTAAATAAGAACAATAGTACTATACTAATAATAAAATAAAATGGCGTCCCATATTATAGGTAGCAAATCTCTTTTTGCAAACTAGTTTGTTGCGAATACGGTGTTCTTGCTTCGAGCAAAATCAAGGGAAATTAAAGTGCTAGGAAGTAAGAAATAATACTAATGAGTTTTGGAGAGATTTATGGAATGCCCTCACAGCATGTATACTGGGTGGTACACCTCTTTTAGGGCAAAAATTAGTGGTTCTATCTACATGGGTGGAAAATTACTGCCAAAAATCTGAGGTGGCCAAATCCATCAAACTGTTTGAAAGTAATGAAGCAAAAATAAAGGTGAGAAAAATGCATTGGCTAACATCGATGGCTTAATTCACAAGTAGCGAATAAGCCAAAAGTTGCTTTTGAGATAATATAGCGTTTTTATGGGAAAATGGTATAACTTTAAAATAAACAATGTTAAAAGGCTGAAATTTAGTGAACAGATAAAACAATATGTATATTTCATAGTGAATGTGCTAATTTTGGTTAAATAATTAAATTAGTAAATTAAGTAAGTCATTTGAGAGAAATAAAAGACTTAAAAATGCACATTCGCTGGTTTGACTTTGATTAATTTTGCATGCAGGAAAGTGAAATAAATTAAGTGTGTAATAACGCATGTGCACAACCATTAGTTTGCCTATTCAATAAAAAGAAAGCAAAAAAAAAAAAACATGAGCGAAAATTGTCAGTTCCCTATTTGTATTTTAATAAAAATCCAGGTCTTAAGAAATTTTTAAAAGGTAAAACTAACGAATGGTAACATTCATTACTTGTAACTTTTAGGAATGATACCTTCTTGAATGTTCGCTACTGATCAGTGACTTCTATAACATTTAACAGTTATTGGTTAGAATAATTTCTGTAAGTTTAGGTTCATTAGAAACACTTCCAGGATCACAATGGTAGGCCTACAATTATCTCATTTTTGACAAATTGGCTTATTCGCTACTTCTGAATAAAGCCATCGACATGCACTTTTACCAACAATTTTATATAACTACAGCCAATTCATACCAATAATAATAGCCCATTATTGGTTAGGCCTACTTCCAATATTTCTTAAATTTCTTACATTGATGCATCTTCCCTATATATATACATATAGCATGAAATTTTTTGGTTTCTTAAGGGGCGGTATGGCTGGGTAGGAAGGTCATAGGTGAGTGGGCTTGTCCATAGTTAACCTATGTTCCTTTCCTATATACTTTTTTAATAAAATAATAATAACACGAGGCGTATCTTATCCATTACTAAACTGTTATGTCCCATGCGCTTTTTCAATGGGGGTAATGGTGGTACCCCTGGACCACCGGAGTAGATTAGACCGGTTGCCGTGTTCATGAAACGGGCGGGAAGGCCAACCGAAAAGGTGGTGTTTTCCAACTGAGGGGTCATGACCCCCACACAATGACGCTGCAACCCAAGAATGCTTATAATGTACAGAAAAAATACATTCATATACACACAGGTGAATTATGAGCTAGACTTATACTGTTTAGCCTAAAAAAAATATATATATATTATAAGTTATGGGTGGAACCGAAGTTTGTGGGTTTGACCCACTGAGAAAAACAAAAACTCCAGCTGGTTGTTAATGACTTTATATCAACTCATTTGCATAAAATCATTTTAGTTAATTTTGTACTTTCTCTGGAATCAATGTTAAAATTAGGAAAATATCAGAAATTGGGAAAGGAATTTGCATTCACTTTCAAATACATTTTTGTTTGCTTTATTTATTGAATTTATCAGCATTGATTGATATTGTTTTCTGCCTGAAATATATCAATGGCTTAGTTCACAAGTAGCGAAGGAGGCAATTTTTCACAAATGAAATAAGTGAACCATTGTGATTTTGGAAGTGTCACTAATTAACCAAAAGTTACAGAAATTGCTTAAACCAATAATAGTTGATGAGTAGCTGTTATCCAACAAGGTATCATACTTAAAAGTTACAAGATGGTACCATTCGTTAGTTTACCTTTTAAAAATTTCTGGATTTTTATAACAATACAAGTAGCGAATGTGACAACATTCCCTAATTTTTCTTTGCATTAACTTTATTCAATGGGCAAACTAATGAATGTGCACATGCGCTACTTTACACTTTATTTATTTCGCTTTCCTGCAAACTTAATCAAAGTCAAACTTGCAAATGTACATATTTTAAGTCTTTTATTTTTTCAAATTACTAAATTGATTTACTAATAATATATAATAAACCTACTAGGTGCACAGCATAGAGGGAGAATTTACTAGTTTAATTAGTTAACACAAATTAGCACATTCACTATGAAATATATATTTTATTTTATCTGTTCACTAAATTTCACCCTTTTAACATTGTTTATTTCCAAATTATAACTTTTTGCCATAAAAACGCTATTATCTCGAAAGCATACTTTGGCTCAATTGCTACTCGGGAAATAAGCCATCGATATTATATTGCAGCAAAATATTATAGAAAATCTCCAAATAACTAAATTAAAAATGGTGACGCTATGTAATATATGTAACAAAATCAATGTTATTGAGTTGCCAGAATGTATAGGTGAAACGTGACATTTGTCTAAAATCAATCACATTTCCCCTATAATCTGGTCACACGAAAACGTGTATCCTTAAGGTGGGTTTCACTATAAACTGGGACTCACTGCACTGTGTAAAATTTTTAATGAAAACAAAATCGATTAAATTCCTCCATTACAAGCGTGAAACATTAATACGTTGTTCACGCCTATAAGTATAAGTAAAACCAATGTAGTTTTTGACCCCTTACAATAAAGGTCCTATTGTTTAACAATAACAATGATATTTTTTTATTAAATAATGTTCCCTTCTTAATCAATATAAGTATATACACTGTGTTTTCCCCTCTTATATACTTTAATTCTCTATACGAATTGATTTTCTATGTGAAAATGCATTTTCCCCTTTTTATTTCAATTATTTCGGGGGCTGGTCCCCTCCTCTCTCTCCCCCCCCCCTCCCTCCTTTTTCCATTTCACCAAATATGATAAGTATGTTCATTAAGTGCAAAGCGCCCCTAACGTGTAAAAGTGAGAATATATGGAAAGGGAAAGACAAAAGTGCCAAACACATTTGTTCAATTCCGTGAGGAGAGGTCCTACAGAGAAAATTAGCTCAGTTTTATAAAACATTCCTGAAATTCCACGAAACTAATAAAGAGGAAAAGGCTGGAAACGGAAATGATGGACTCGTGGTGACATCCGAGCAGTGTGCAATCACAATGGCCAACAGAAAATAGAGCAAAAATGAAAACAGTATTGTGTTTTAGATCGTGTTCATGATGACAAAAATGCATTGGTTGACATTATGGTGACCATATCAAGTGCATTTTTGTCAAACGTAACGAGGGTTAACCAGAAAGAAGAAAATGTTATATACTTATACTGCATTTTTAAGATTGACGAATAAACATTAAAATATTTAAAGGGAAAGTCCCACTTTGTTCAAGTGATATTAAGTTGTATACACTTACTAGATGTAAATGGCTACATGTGACAATAATAGCTGAAGCATGCAGTTCCCATATTGAAGATATCACTACGTTTGCCATGTTAGGCGCCATTTTTTCATAGACTTCAGCAGACACTGATAGTTGGTGACGCCCTCTAGAACATGCGAGTCTATGTGTTTCATGAGAGCTGATGCCTTTTATCCAGTAGAGGGTGCTACATACTGTCAGTAAGATGACGCGTATTTTTGGCTTTCTGTATTTTCATCCAAATCCATGTATTCAGGACATTTGATTTAATGATATTGGTGGGCTCAAATCAAACGGCAATTTTCATACCTGTCCTAAGTTTTAATGCTCTTCATCCTATACCCAGCCCACTTTTTCAAACTGGAACCTTCCTTTTACTTTTATCATTTGAATTTACTATTAATTAAGCTTGCATACATTTACAAGATAGGGTTAATATTAATTTCAGCAATTCTACAGTGCATTCTGAAAGAACTTATATGTAAAGAACGATAGGTGGCCGAAGTATACATGACAGATTTTTGCATAATTTGGACACGATTCACTTGTTGAATCAGCTAGTCAAATTGTGACAAGATTTAGTATTTTTAAAATGAAATATGAATAGTATAATATTCGGGAAAGGATTAAATTTGTTACGAATTAAGTGTTATAAGAGAAGAATGTTGATGAAAATACATGTTCACTTTTTCTTTGAAAATGGTATTGTATTAGTTGGCGAATTTGTGAAGTATAAGCCCAAACATATTTTACAATTTTTTTTACCAAAATCGTTTCGTCAAATTGTAGACGTCTTCACTAGGCCTATATATACAGTATAAGGAATTTTGTTAAGGGGAATATCCATGACTTAAGCAGGTGTATAATGAAATCCATTGAAGTTTCAGATTATATTTTTCGCTGTGTGTGGGAGATTCCCAGCAGCATCAGGCTAGTAGATTTTTTTCCCAAAATATAGTATTTCCCCCCCCCCCCTTTGTCCATCCATTATACCGGCCATTTTTATTCCAGCCACACAGTCAACAGGTGAGACTCCTTACCAAAAAAAATTTTTTTTAAAAAAAAGTAAGGAAATCAACAACTCCAATTGATAGTGGGAAGGAAGAAGACACAATGCACAAAAACCTTATTTTTTGATTTAATCAGGGTTACTTTTGAACCCACCAGGGGCCCCCCCTAAAAGTGTGCCACCTACACATTGGATTTCAATTTCGTAAAAAAATATGTCCCACAGTGTTTTAAGGGTGTAATATTTCTCATGTAAAATATATGGTGCAAACGTCACGTGGCTAATTTGTTTTCTAAACCGTCTTGAAGAAAGTAACTATTTTTTTTAATGATAATCCAAAAAATTATTCACTGCTTTATAAATACTAAACATAAATTGCAGTAAATGTCAGAGATAAAATGCCTCTCGTATATTGTGTGTAATTTGTATTTTTATTTCAACTATAACGCAGCAAGAAGCTTTTTTTCACTAGTCTTTATGATCTTGCGACTTAGAAAAAATGGACTCATATAATATTCAGGCCTATATACAAGCTTAGACTTATTCAAAATAAAATTTTATCAAAAAATTTAATCTTACATTCAAGTATTATGTCTGGAAACTGCGAGCATAGGAAAAATTTGGGGGGAAAAAGTTGTTGTCTTCTCAACAATATTGTCATATGAAAGTTTATGTTTCGATGTATATGAAATTTGTTCTATTTGATTTTTTTAATGTTATTTTAATAGTAAATAACATAATCCAGAAAGTATACAATTCATTGAATGATCGAGTTATTTAGCTGTTTGTTAGCTTACAAATTTTCTCAAAAAAAGTTACAGTTGTACTGCATGCTTGTTTATGATGGTCATTCTGCATTGACCAATTCACACTGTACCCAGAGGATATGTGTGTGTATGGATAAGCATCTCCATGGCAATGCTATATATTATATATAGCCCCCAGTTTTATAGATCAATGTATATTTTTCAATGTTTGTTGTTTTCGTGTTGACAAGTAAGACCCTCCATGTTGTTAATTCTTTTCGGTCCAAAACTGGTCATTTCAACATCTTTATAGTTTGATAAACCGATAACAATATTACCTCGTGTCGGTTTTTTTCTTGGACATGGGGCTATTTAATGTCAAGAAAAAAAAAACCGTCATGTATTTAAGTGCCCCTTTTTGTTCAACATTTTGCTCAAAGATAAGTTGCACCTAAAAATAGATAAAAATCTAAAGCATAGCCTTCATCTATAGGCCAAGTAAATAAAATTAATGCATTTTTCTTTTGAATTTTTAAGTATACATATCTAAATATAATTATGTATCCGAATGAAATCGTTCAATGGTTTTTGCCATTTTTATAATACATTTATGTTGAAACATTAATTACCTTAAATTTATTACCTGTAATTATAAAATCGTGTAAATGCACGTACAACATACATTGGCTAATTCCCATACATGTATGTAGCCTATAAAGGCCCAAAATTGACTTATAGCAAACAATTACGATATATCCAATTTGTCATGCCTGTCTTATTTTCCAGGTTAATTAACCTATAAGTAGTCCAGTGGCGACGTTCTAACCATTTTGTTTTTGGAAAAAATTAAACATTTAATGTTTGTAGCATAATTTACGATAGGATATATGGTTAGGATTAAAATGATTGGTTTGTATCGTATAAATGCACCTGTCACTATTTTGCTTTTTATTGATTCTTATGTTTTTAACTGTCTTGGAAGTGTAGAACAGGTAATATAAATTTATGTGGTAATCTGCTTGGCCATTTTTAAATTAATTGAAAGTGGAAATAATGCACATATTAGCATGGATATATAGACTGAAGTGGACCACTATTGTGCACATTATTTTTGTTTCCCTCCTTTGTGCTTGTTACCAATTTGTTTTCTTGAAACTTGTTGAATTGATTGCTTAAAAGACAGGGGTCGTGCAGTGATCCAGTAACTATAGGGAAGTCAGGGAAAAAGAATTTGGTTCGGGGAAAGTAGAGGGAAATTCCAAATCAGTCAGGGAAAGTCAAGGAAACCCATTTAAGTCCACTATAACATATTAAAATGGTATCTACTGTTAATTGAATTATTTTTAATTTTGCTACAGTAAAGTTTAATTTTTTTTCAAAAAAATATGAAAAATTTAACATTTGTTTAAATTCAAAATAAATAACAAATGTTATAGGCAATGTCCTATTTTTATTTTCATTTTTAAGAATATAATTTGAGTTCATACCAGCTGTTTTAGAAATGAATTGACTTATATTAAATGTCGATATTATTGTTTTTTTTTTTAAATATTTCCCATTATTGCTTTATTAAAATTGCTCTCAAATTTATAAAGCCAACGGTATTAGCATTTTTTCTTTCTGAAATGTGATATCAAATATTTCAAAATAATAAATAGGGAATCGACCATCGTAAACACTCCTAAAATAAAACTATTAATTTCAGCTTTTATCCTATATGGTCAGGGCGTAGCAAAAAAAATGAACAAAGTTATAAAAAATAAATTATGATCGTAATTCATTTAAACAAATATAGGATTTGTAATGATAGTAAAAATTGAATTAAATTAAGGTCATAAAATTGCTTACTACTTCTTATTTTTTTGTCTCTAATATCATTTAGCCTAAATATAGATAGATTAGCCATTAAAACTGGTATATATCCTTTAGATTAAATCCAATAAAACCAACAACTTGTAATTTCAGTCAATTAAAATGCAGAGCCACTTGATATCAAGAGTTAGCTCGTATATAAATAGGTTGCAATAAACTTAACCATTAATATCATTTTTTTTAAATTTATAATACAAGTTTGACAAAAAAATCGTAATTGTATAATTAATTTGGTAGGTATAAATGGTATAATTATAACTTGATATATTTTGTATCAAGCAGTGCAATTAAGTCAGTTTTAACATAGACCTGCATGATTTCATGAATAAATGAAATAGCAGCCCACACAAGCAAATTGAGGTTAATATACAAATTTTTAAATTATCGAATGTATTGTTTAAATACAAATAAATCAAGAATTATTGCTCATAATAATATATACCTATATAGATACTTTTATAAATAATTTCCCCACTGAGTTGGAATTTGAATAAATTATATATATAGAGATTTTCTAATTGGAAATCTATTATGACATGAAAATGCCCTTATTAAATATAACACATGTTATTTATTGCTTTATTCCAATGACTATATCCTTTGGTTATTCATTTTGTATAGAGACCAAGAGGCGGCGCCTGGCGGTAGAATCTTCTACATGCATAGATATATAATTTGCTCATTTCTGTTACTGAGCTGTTTCTGTTTTAAATCCAAAGGGGCACGGGAATTGCACGTGCAAAATTCATCAAGTAGCTATATGAAATATGCACGTGCAAGCCTCGTGCTCAAGTGGTTCCAAAGCACAAGAAACAAACTAATGTAACAGACCTAATGCTAGAATGATATGGTATAATGGAAACATAATTAAACCCCATCATTTTATGACTGAAAAATGTGACCTTCACTACAAAACCTGGGAACTCCAAGTACTGTTTTATGCAGCAACGCATTAACTGTTTGAAAAACACAAGTAACCATGTGCATTTACGATTTGTTAATTTCTGTTAATGACGGTGCTGCATAGGCCTATATGTTATGGAGTTATGGGGTTTTGATGCAATGTATATAGATTATTTTGTTTGGTCATCGAACGACACTGCCACACTGGTATCTTAAAATCAAAACCTGGAGATACGAGGTTTTGTAGTGAGGCAGACGATATGAAAATTGCATGCATGTGTAATGTAATACATTGAAACATACCGGTACTATATAACATTAACTATAACTTTTTATTTGCTTCTGCTGCATGCATGAGTATAATTTCCAGGTATATAGGCCTTATGCATGAATATATATATATATATATATATATATATATATATGGGTCCCAAATAGGCATCCCCCTTATTTCAAATTACCTGTGCTGTACTTTGTCAGGGGGATACGTGTCCCTCGAGGCCAAATGTTTTTCTGTCAACATTAAGCCTCATCTTAAATTTCTGTTGTGTGTGGCCTCCATTTGTTTGACTCACAGCAGGTTCCCCCTCGCCCTCCCCTCCCCCATGTAAACGTTTTTGGAGACACAAATTAATAATGAACTTGTCCAGTACAGGAGACAACGTAAGGGGGTCCAGGGGGTCTTTGATGAGAGATGATGGGGGCCCTAACTAATAGGTATTGGCACTGCTGGGGTCGACATGAGTTTGGGAAATTTTGACTAAAGACACCTGCAAAAGTATACGACAAGCGATACACCTAACTTTTGTTATTTTTATTTTCATGTAAAGGATATAATTCTTTTATCTCTACAATTTTGTGTAGATATTGAATTTGATATAAGCTTGTATCACTAAGAACTGTTTTTTTTTACTTTCAGGTGATATGTCAATCGAGATTATACTGGACTGAAAAGTTGTGCCCTTACTGAAATTCATCTACCAAATACATCCCAATAGATTGGTATGCCCTGTATGAGAGGCTTCGTGAGAATCAAAGCAAATAGGCCTACTCAAGGTAAATAAAAATCTTAAATTTAAATTAAATATAACAAAATAATGGTATTAACATTATATACAGTATATAGCCTTAAGCATAGCTTCATTACATAGCCTTATTATAGCTTCATGCATGCTATATACGAGGAATAATTTTGGAAGGTATTATAATTATGATTGGTGTTGAAACAAAACTGGCCATGTGAAAATGCAGCTGTATATATAATATGTATATTCAATGGACGCGATTGGCAATGTTTTGACTATAAATCGACGGTTTATGCACTCTAAGAAATAAGGATGTAAATTTAGTACTTTAAAGTTGTAAATCGTTTGTCGCAAATCTAAGTACTTTAAGTT
>JAQIXP010001357.1:0-18840 GCA_034700285.1 Proteroiulus fuscus | reverse complement strand
AACGTAGGGCCAACGAAAGCATGGTTGGCATGCCAACGTTTTTTTAACGTTGGCCCAACAATTTTGTGTTACTTGGGGATGCAGCTAGGAACTACTAGCAAACTAGACCACAAGAGTACTTGATCAGGTAATAATGCCAAAATACGCCTACAGGTATTAATTGTCACCCTAAATAGAAGGTCTGTGCCAAATTGCAAGATACTTGCTCAAAAATTGCGACCTGCAGCCAGGAACATAAGTGTACACAGACCAATGGACCAACGGAAAGTGCCGGCACTACCACTTTTCATATTCAATGATGTGGAGCTAAAAAGCATTTTCTATGGACCTCAATGCATTTGACATTTAGCTTAATTACTATTGCTGAAATATGCACTTGTTTTCAGTCTCTTTTTGGATCAAAACCTTTATCAGGATAGTCATAGCCACCTAGATGTAAATCTAGGTGGCTATGGTGCTATGGCTATAGTGCACCCTTAAAGATGATATATTTACCTCATTGCGCGTGCAGCTAAACCCAACAACTTTTCTTTTCGGATGCTCAATTTTAGGCTTCCCAACGTTTCCTTCAATTTGCAGCCATTCCTTCACGATGCTAACTTCACCAAATGGAACCTATTAAATATAAAATACGCAACATCAAGCATTTCACCATGCACCAGATAGGTACTTGAGTTAGGTTGTATAACATTTATGCTGCTGCTTACTCCAGTTTGTACCATGCCAAAAGGACCAGGGTTCATCCCCACAAACAGCACATCTTTTGTGGAATTTAGATATTTCTTAACATAGTCACTGTGTGTTTCAAATGCATATTCTATTGGCTTGTAAATGCAGGTTACTTTACCAGAGAATGTTAAAGAACTTAGTTGCTCATTGAGCTGCTTTTCCAAAGACAAAAAGCTGTCAGCAATATTTGAAAAATCTTGAGGAAGGATGCTCGGATCATTATCGTCTAATTTTATTTTCTTACAGACTGGATCCATGTTTTATTAAAAGTTTTAAATTTGTCAGCAATATATCATTCACAATCAAAATAAGGTAAGACAAATTTTAAAAGCAACGCCAGATACAAAATCTCCAAAAAAAATTGACTATAGATGCAAGAGGGCGCTCAAAACCTGATGTACTTGGTGCATCATTAGCATAAATGTTACGACCAACACTACAACTCATTAACAATTTATTCAGTTTCATGTATATTTAACTTAACTATAGTTAAAAAGCATTGATGTTGTTTAAAAAACTAATGACAATCATTTGTTTGTAATGCAGGGTGAACATTACTTAGTTCTAGGTATTTAAAGCAAAAACATGAGTGAAAAAAAACAACATGGCAAGTGCGCCACTCCGCCCGATTGCATGGTGACGGATGAAAATCGGATAAGATTATTGTAATAAATTAAGCGAATTATCTAAGCAAGATTAAAAATATTAAAGTAAATTATCATCCTTGATTAAGTATTGCTAATTATATTACTTTAACCACACTCTTACCCGTTCGACATTCATCCGTTTAAGCCGAAACTTGATAATGCACTTGTTGCAAGCTTGTCGTCAGTTGTCGTCTACTTTTATGATTAAAATATTAGCCTCAAAGCAGCTGGTTTGGTTGCAGAGATTAAATTTTATGTTAAAGGTCAATGTAGTCTTGTCATTAGGAAAGGCCGCTTCCACATGCCAAAACGATGGCTCTACGTGTACTAATTATTATCAGTAGTTTTTTATTGTTTTTCATATTTCATTTAACATATTGTGAGGTCGCACATAAAAAATTTGAGTATAAATACAGTTTTAAAGGTCCCTATTTAGGGCAGAAAGATGGCAGTGTCCCCTTTTGGACATATGGAGGCAGTAAGTTGAAATATATTTTAGATCATTTTTTGTGTGTGTTTTTGTTTTTAATGTAATTTGCATAACCATATTACTGCAAACTAGTTAAGGTACTTATAAAAATTGAATTATCCAAATTCGTTTTATAACTTAAAAACCTGTGAACCAGTTTTACTGTGACTGCATTCATGCATGCATGCAATATAGGGCCACGTGTACATTTACCTACAGCTCTACTTGCTCTATATATATATATATATATATATATATATGCATTAAATAGGGCAATCTGCTGTAAGTGAAAATAAACAAACACAAGAAATTAAGTGTAATTGTTGTATTTTCACTATTTAATGTGCGTATATATATATATTTCATTTCCTGGTAAATTTATTATAATTGGTTTGAATGCACGTGCAAATTATATTTGGTTTACAGAAATATGCATGTGCATTAGTTACATTTTAGAACAAAAGTTTTGCTTGGAGACTGCAGCTTTAATTAAATGTTTAGCAATGCACATAAGGAGATGGGGGTTTAGAGATCACAAGAAGATAACGAAATACAATTATTAAAAATTAAATATTTTTTGGCAAAAGTATTTTTACCCAGTGCAATGCTAATGCATGCAATGAACCCCATTTTGAAACAAAAATTATTTTAATTTAAAAAAATAAATTATTACTTAATTATCTCAAACCAAACACTCGAGTGTTTTTTATATTAAATTGGTTTGTGTTAATAATTGTGCACTGACCAAGATTATTCAGCATTAAAATGGGCTCCTATGGCTATAATTGCTTAAAAAGATAATTCTGCTAATTGACTGCATGAGGTTAATTGTTAGATTCTGTTTTAAAAAGCTTTTAGTTTTTAGAAAGTGTTGGTGTTGAGTTATTTAAAGCTGCAATATTTGAAGCCAAAATTACAATTTTGAAGGGGATTTTTAATTTATTGATTCCCACGTTAGTGCACATTTTATAAATTCAGCTGTTTTTATGAAGGTTTCCAGGTGTTGAGCACCTGTAAATCCACAAAATCAAATAACTATTAGATATGAAAAGCTAATTGTTACACCCTAACAGTTATTTGATGTTAACAAATTGAATGCAGCACTTGCTAACAAAAGAAAATTTGAGATTGATTCGTCAGCATATCTCATCGTATTTTTTATCAATTTTGTAGTATGATCTTCCATTATGAGGTTTTATTTTGCAGGAAGGCTATATATTTGCTTTTTCCATTTAAAGTAATAAATTTGTGGAATCAATCCATGCATTCCTTTTTCCCTAGGTGCGATTGCCAGTGAAGAGAGTGTCCGAATTACACCATCTCTTAGGAGTAAAAAAGGTAATGGTAACACTCTTATTTTGTTTATTAAGCCTTTAACAACAAGCTTATGTTTCTTTTAATTCTGCTAATTTTTAAAGGATTTATATGGTCGAAAAATAAAACTGATTTTGACTGGTGGGATGTTGAATTTATATTTCGTGTAACTGGTAGAGGAAGAATAGGAGCAGATGGATTGGTAAGATTGCACATAGTGAATTTGTACAAAGTGCAAAATCCATCAATGGTTCGATTCAATTTGTAGGCATTTTGGTACACTGATGAGCCAGGTCAAGATGGACCGGTATTTGGATCAAGCGACAGATGGCGGGGACTTGGAATTTTTTTCGATTCATTTGATAATGATAACAAAGTATGAAATTTGGTTATATGGAAATACTATGTTTTGATTTCCCAATTGAAATTAAATATAAATAAATAAACCTTTTCTTATTAGCATAACAATCCTTATATAATGGCAATGCTCAATGATGGTCAGATTGCGTACGATCACCAAAAGTAAGTTAAGGGTTATTTCAAAATCATTCATTGTCTTTAAATTTTTCATTACTAAATTGTACTTTTCGTAATGTTTTAGCGATGGCATAAGCCAGCAGCTGTCAGGTTGTTTAAGGGATTATCGTAACAAGCCGTTTGCAGTGCGAGCCAAAATAGAATATTACATGAACACCCTAACAGTGTGTATTTATTTTTGTTTATTCTTTGTTTGTAATGGCTTTTACGTTTTGAAATATTGTAATTTTTTTGCAATTAAAAATAAACATTCGATGAAGTTAGTATATGATAAAAGTTTATCTAATTAAATGTACTTTTATTTCTTGTTTTAACTCTATAACAGAAAAGGGTTTGCATGATATGAGTTAAAAAAAAAAATAAGTTTTCAACGTGAGGCTAAATTTGCTAAAATTTCTATTTAAAATATTATAATATATCTGTCAACTTTTTTACAACTAGCTACTCTTTCACAATGGAATGACAGACAGTGACCAAGATTATGAAATCTGCTTTCGTGCAGAAAACGTTGTTCTGCCAACCAGAGGTTACTTTGGCTTATCGGCCGCAACAGGTGGTCTGGCAGGTGGGTAAGGGCAGGACTAGGATTACTTTGCTTAGCTAATGTTTTCTACCAGTTTTAGCCATAACTAGATATATTTGAGATAACAACAAATCATTAACTAACTTTAGATGACCACGACATCTTGAAATTTTTAACCTCGAGCTTGCTATCACCAGAAGCCTATCGGCAGCAATTACTGCAGCCGGCAATTAGCGAAACGGAAAAGGATCGTCTCGCTCGGGAGTTTGAAGACTATCGAAAAAAGCTTGAGGATCAGAAGGAAGAGTAAGCCTTTTAAAGTTTGAGATATATTGTAAATGCAATTAAAATTCAAAAGTGAATTTTTCTATAAAAAAAACTTGACAGATACCAGAAGCAACATCCGGATCAAGTAAGGGAACCTAGTGGGCAAGAAGAATGGGTAAGAATGGGCTTCACTTGTTACTATTCTATTTTCATGTAAATTACACCAATGTGTGTTTTAATGCCAGTTTGTGTTTTAACTGATAGTTTGAAAGCCAACAGCAACAAGAATTGCGGCAGATATTCACTGGCCAGAGTAGGATGTTTGAACTTATAAGAGAATTGCACCGGAAAATGGATGAAATTATTGGTCGTCAAGAACGTACTCTGTCAATGATATCCTCCGTACAGCCAGGTTTGGCTTCATATTTTTATGCACTATATTTTCCCCACGTCATATGTGCAACAGAATAATGGTATGTGATGTTATATGCACAATATTAAAGTTTTGAATATTATACAGGTCAGCCAATAAGTCAGGGTGGCACGGGAGCACCTGTCATGGTTGATACCATTCGCCGGCACGAAGTCGACGCTGTCCTTAACAATCAAAGGGAGATTGCGAACACCGCTCGGGAAATCAAGTAATTGTTTTTTCTTAATAGTTTTAAAACTGTTAGGTTCAAAAGTTTCAAATCTGTGTCTCTAACTTCCCTTTTAGGTCCTTTGTGAATGAAATTCACAAACGTGGAAGTGGCCAGCCGGGTGCTCAACCGACTGGAGCTTCCCCAGACTTTCATAACATGGCTAATGAGATGCGGGAAGGACTGAATATCATAAAAAGGGACTTGACTGGAGTATTAAACAAAGAGGTAAATGTTTTACCCAAAGCAGTAATGTTTCTCTTGAAATTAATGAATAATCATAAATGGATATTACGTTTAGGTTCCCCAGTGTCCAAATGTGCAAGCCTCAAGCTGTTTATCCACGACCATATTTCTCACATTTGCTGCTATACAACTCATTCTTACAATAGGTTACCTTGTTTACAGGTAAAATTCATGCTTACAACAACACATTTAAATTCTCTGATCTAATGTTTTCCTAATCATTATCCTATTCTTTTTCTTATTTTGGTTTAGAGATAACAGAGAGGCACAAGCGAAGAAATTTTACTGAAAGCATTCAGAATTGCTGAAACATTCCAAATTTTCATTTCGATAAAGATGTGGGCACGGGAAATCAAGTGCTAATTATTTTGATGTAATACATGTATTAGTTGCCAGATCAGGTTAATTGTAAAAATAGAATACACAGCAATTGAAATAATGGGCCAGCCATGACTTTTTTTTTATCCAAAACAAGACTTCTTAATCATGGTTTATCGTGTTTGTGATCTGACAACTAATGTTTCGAATTAAAAAATTTCAATGAAATAAATTTTATATAACAATGTGAAAAAGATTGAGGTGTTTTCAATTATTACTATATGCCTTCTATTGGTTTTGTATGCCTAGGTGTGTTCTGTTAGGAAAACTTGTTTGGTTGAAACTGGTTCAGTTAATGAACTTGTTTCAATGCACCTGCAACTGCACAAACTGACTCAGGATGGTGGTGATTAGTTACAATTTTAAGGGCAATGCTGCTGAGGAGACATTGAAAGCCCAACTGCAGATGGAATAGTTATAGAAATAGAAAGTACTGTATATAAAACTTACATAAATGTCAGGTTTTCCCAAGCTTATCTTCATATAGTATGGAAACTGGCATCCTCGTTTTCATATCATCATCATGTCATTTTTGGTATAAAAAAATTTATTTCAAAATCCTGTCAAGACAATAAGTTTACATTGGCAATATGAAATACAAGATATAAGGAAAAATTGACAGGGAATGAGCATCAGAAAGATAAAATGATACTTGCCACATAAGATTCTGTAAGATCCAGATAATTCATGCGAAATCATTGGTATTGTTTTAATGTGACCATTTCATTACCCTGAGACCAGGAAAAAATTCTTATTACTACCACAGTTTGAGAAGAGCATCAATACAATTTTAAAGATCAATTAAGTGCATTTTTTATGCAGGCAGTTAACTTTTTAATTGTTGATATCATAGGTTGATTTGATAGCAACTTTGCAATTAAATGTTTACTGAAAAAAGTTAACGTTGGTCATTTTAATGATCCATGCAAACATCTAATAGGGAGAAAATACAAAAAGCTTTCTGAATATAAAATCCAAACAAACTTATAAGTATCTATAATTATGATAGAACTCACTATCAAATTTTGCCCAAATTAGAATTAAAATGAGAGGATTTAAATACAGAAGCTCGACCGTTATTTTATGTCGAGTATTTTTATCTTAATTACTTTGTTGCTGGGCTCAAATATGTATAAAATAAACATGATCATGATCAAATTGAATTGTATTGAGTATTGATTAACGTTTCACAGACGGCAGTACGCAAAAAAAAATAATTACAACAGTACTTATCTAAAAATGACCTCCTGCTGGCCGAATGGCATAATATAGAATTCAGTTTCCGTAGTTTTTGTTCGTTTGGGCTAATTATTATAGAAAATTGCGGACGGCAATTTAACACAGACACCTATTACATTGCCACAAGAAATGTGATTGAGAATTCACTAATCCACATATTTCAAGCTTAAAATGTCTTATCTTGTTTTCTCAAAACCTAACTATCCAAATTCATATTTGCAATTAAAATCATACATAATACTATTGGAGGAAAAATCTCAATATGGTACCTTTTAAAAATCACAATACTTGTAAAATTAGAAACAAGAAGCATGGGGCTAAGCGCCTGATGTTTCCACACCACTTCTACAGACTGCTTCCAAGCAAAAAGCAGAATACATTGGCCGTAAATATAATATTTCACACAAATTGCATGATAGGATGGCACTAAAATAAGCCATCATTTTGTCTCATCAATGATTGCTAAGATTCCATAGGGATCTTCAAAAATGATATACACATAATTTGGCTATTTTATATAGTTGTCAGATTAATTTTGTGACAAACCTCATGTCATTAAAAACGTGAGTCACCAAGCACCTTACATATACAAAAGTTGAGGGATAAAATTATCAGCTGAGATACTAAGTAAAGGCAGGTCGACGTTTCAATCCATTTAAAAATTTTAAAAAATCCATTAATAAGCATTAATTACATCACAATTAAATTAGGCTTTTGCTCATAGTTAAAAAATGATAAAAAGGCCTCCAATATGGTGCATGGTATATAACAAAATAGTTTAAAATGTTTAATTTAGGTATGACGAGTTACTCTGTGACAATTGATCCCTCCCGAATAATAGACACACTGTCTGTCTAATCAAGCCACAGAAAGATTATGAACCATGTTTTATCTATAAATGAACAATTTTGCCCGGCCTAATCCTATGAAACTTTTCAATACGTGTAGAATTTTGCTAACTCTGCAAAAGTAAATGCCATTTGAACATATACCACATAGGAACGATAGCCAATTTCTGTAAAACTGACAGAAAACGGATTTAAGATTAGAATATGAGTGTAACTGACCGAAACATTATTGCTCTGATAGGCATATTTATCAATAACTATAGCTGAATCCCTGTCAACTATTTAGTTTGCAAAGTGACATTGGAAGCCTAATCAGAGCTGCAGTTCAGAATATTTTGTACATTTTTTTCTAGTTTAAAATACGCTTAATTTGGAAATTGGACATTGTTCCTCTTTATTACTATATATAATTAGCATCAATTACTCATATGAAGCAAAACAAATGTTTAAATTACTTACTTTCTGAAACCTTCTCATAAAACAAAACAAAAAAATGAGCATAAGGTAAAATCATGGGTCATGGCACTCTAAAAGAGAAATGATTAATATTAAACAAGTGTATAAAATTATATATACAAAAATGCATGAAGGTACCAAACAATCTTATGAACCAGTCTTCTGATGTGCCTAAAGGCTCCCCTGATAACTTCTCTTCAATGATTTGATGCATATCTGTCCTAGAGCACTATCTCTTGAACGAGTCCTTCAGTGGCACGATTCCAGTTTTTCACGTTTTGAAAGTGCCCGAAATTCAGATATGATGCAACATATGGGTGTCCACTTTGGCTTTTTTTTTAAACGAGCTCACTGTGGGCAGAAATTGATGAACACTAATAATTATAATCGGTTATACCTAGCAAGGACAAGTAGGAAAACAGACGAACGGAAGGACACCCAATGGAACTTTGGAGATCTCGAGGGTGGCAGGTTCACTTATATGAAACCCATATCCCAGATATTTCCACAATATTTTTTAAATGTCTTTGCGAATTAGCATTAAGGATTATTAACTTTGGCAGGAAAATGTTTAAATTCACAGGAAACCGATCCCGTCATACTTAGTCAATGTCAACATTCAAACTCTGAAGCTGTGATAGCATTCAGGTCTTTCATTAAACCTTCAAGGTTAGCCATCTCTGCCGTTAATTCCTCACTACTATAGGATGGCTAAAAAAAAGAGAAAAAATAATGCATGCTTTGTATTTTACAGCATAAAAATTAAGAACAAATTATAAACACTCGGAAATCTTAACTAATTTCCCATAATTTGGTTGCTTTTGTATTATTACATTCAGTGACCATGTGTATAAAATATCCCCTTGAACTTAATTATACATCTTCCTATACTGAAATCACATACGGTATGTGTACTTAATCCCCGTAACACCGGGAATAAGGCCAACTATAGTTATATCCTCACCTGATGTACACATACCTCATTTAAATTAACGTAGCCTACTCAGGAACCTAAATATTTATTTTTCGGTAAAGGGTATAACAAAGGTATTAAGGTAATATTAACTTACAGCAAGTTTATCTTCCTTTCCAACATTCTGCTGCCCCGCAGTCCTAGGCGTGACCATAGGCCCATGTGATTTTGATGTCTGATTATTTAATGGGCTGGTAGAATTTATCGGAGTTGAAATGCTGGGCTTTTTGTATGGACTAGCAGCTTGTTGAGGCCGTACTACAGAATTAAACAATAAATTACAGAATCAGTAGAATGTTCACCATTTTTGTCAGTTACCTAAACAAAACTCAAATTTTCTAGAATTTAAGGTGAAATAGCTTGTTTTAATAACATTTAATTCAAAAAGATTCTCAGATGGAAAAATTCCATCACTTATGTTACTTACCAATATGCTTAGGTTGTGGAGTAGTTGGTGCACTTTGAGGCGGTGGTGCAGGAACGCTGAAGCTCTTCAGCGGATGGCCGGCAGGTCGCTTCCCCAGCGTTCCACTATTTGTGTCTGCGTTATTAGAGCAAGGGCCTGCCGAATACGAGGAAAGTTGTCCCGTTCCCATAGCAGCTGAACCCATTGCACCGGGATGAATGGCCGGATGCCCTGCCACTTGTTCATAAGGAACGGGGACTTGCTGATTGTAGATGCTAGGGGATGGCAGTTCTGGAGAATTACCTTAGTGATGTCAAAATGAAATACAATTAACAATTTATAATATAAAGCTTTCCCATGCAACGGGATTATAACTTAAAAATATGCATGCCTCCTGAACCCCCAGGACCAGAGTCCACCGAAACATGAGCACGGGGAATATTATACTGCGTCCTTGGATAAATTGGACGAGCTCCGGATTGCATGTCTCGAGAATCTCCATGTTGACTCAAGCTGCCATTAGGTATGGAAGTTGCAGTAGCAATAGCTAAAAATAAAATAGGAGAAAATCTAACGACATATAACAGGTATATTGAAAGAAAGCTTTCTTATATATTATGTGTTCAGTTCAAACTTACGCTCGGGTGGATGCTGCATATCAAGAGGTAAGGATATAGGCTTAGGACGAGACAAACGTCTCGAAATGGATGCCTTATCGGACTTTCCATTCTCATCTAAGTGATTATTGCCTGAGATTCACACATAAGCGAAGCGCAACAGAAAAAAAAGCAAACAAATGCAAATAAAACACTGTCATGCAGTAAATCATATGTTTAGCCAATGACACAACAAATTAAGAATGAATACAAAATGCACTCATGCAAGGAATTCAGTAATGCATAGAAATTCAGGGCCATTAATAATTTAAAAATTAAATAATATGACGAAAAATTATTAAAGTATGAATAAAGTTATCATAATTGCTTTTTTCTTATACATTAGAGTAAACAATTGTTTCATCTCATCAATTATAGAATTTTTTATTCTTCTTCTTATTTAAAAAAACAACAATATGTTGTAAGATAAAATAAAAGTTCATTAAATTCATTGACTACATTCAATATGCATGCATAAACAACATAATAACAAAAACATGGACTACATAGAAATCCATGATTATAGTATTAACAAAAATAAATTAATAAATAATATGCTCATCAAATGCAACTTTAGTAGACAGTGTATACATAAATTACTGAAACTGCCACATGCGATGCATAATGCAGCACCAAGAGTCCAATAACAACTGACCCTGAATTGTCTCATAGTTAATTCGATCACTATCACATACCTATATAGGCCGGTGCTCTCTTCTCCAATGAATCCCTGTGAATTTTCTCATCAACATCAAGGTCTTGTGAATTACGGGGAATCGGGGACACCGTCATTGTGGTCTCCATATTCCGCGATTTGTCAACGTCTTTTAATTCCATGCGATCATGGTGAATCCACAGATCGGGCGGCTTAATATCACTTTTTCCTTTTCCAGTTACCTTACCAAGATAACTGAAAGTTGGAAAAATAATTAGAAACTATCCAAATAACTTAACTTTTATATCACTAGTACTTCTGAAAGTGGAAAAAGCAATTCACCCTTTCTTTTTACGATCGCTGTTATAATTATTACGACGGCGACATATTACTATAGTCACCCCAACAATAAATAAAAGAGTCACTCCAGATACACAGGCAATGATGATGTACAACGTGTTGTTATTGCCACCGAGTCCATCTAAATGGAATAATACAAATAGTGTGACAAAAAGTTACTCAAAAGGCACTCAATGATGCTTGTGATGACAAACAAAATTGCATTAGAAACAGTCGTATAAAAACCAATCAGTAAATGTCAAATGCAAATTACGTGAATGAAGATAGGATAACTCGCAATCTTTGTACAGGTGCAAAAGTTGATTAATGGTAATGGTGGGTTTACAAATGTTAATGAAATATTTTAAATATCAAAATGCAAAAAAGTTATCCTTGATTTGTCTAAAAATAAACTTTTAAGACATCAAATCATTGCTAAAATTAAGTTTAACTGACATTTCAGAATACACAAAAATTATTAATCTACTAAAGGATTATCTTGTTTCCGTATTCTTTGTGCAGTGTATATTTTATAAATAGAGTTAACCTGTACAACATAATAAAACTTGCATTTGATATTTTTATTCAAATTGCATTCTAAACTTTTTCCTTAATTTCTTTCAATGAAATTATGTTTGAAAGGAATTTTCATTAGTGTAGAATTTTGTGAAGTGTGCACACATACTTAATCTTAGAGAGTTGAACTATAATTTATTGCTTGTATTATGAATGCTAATAGTTAAATTTATTAATACTAATTAAAAAGTTTTGTCTGCTGTATTTCTTAATAAATTAAATAATTTCCAAAATACAACGGTGTGCTATCTACTGTGTATGCAAACATGACCAGGCAAAGTGCATCCAATATAAATGCAATAAACTAATTTAAAAAGCATGCAAAATTTCCAGGCCATGCTGTAAATGTATTATGCACACAATGTTACGCTTTTTCGTATGAATTAAAATGCATGGCTTTTGATAGAAATAAAAAAAAAAATAAAAACAGTATCTTACCCCCGCTATATTCGTCTAATGGACTGTCCACCCCCAAACCTGGAGCAGTTGCAAAATAACAAGCAATGTCACAAAAAATGGAGTTATCAACTCAAAACTCTTTTAAAATAGGCCTGCAAGACAAAGGTTCTTGCGAGGAATTTTAATTCAGGCACAAATTGAGGGGATAACTGAAGCAGGTAAAAAATTCAAAGAGATTGAAAAAGGAAACTCAGCTTGAATGCACCAACACTACATTTCACTACATAGAACATCAAGGAGTGCATGCCAAAGAAAAGAATAAATTAAAAATATTTAATATCATACCACTTGCGCCAGTTCGGAACACAACCATTTGTGAAAGTGGTCCATAACCTTTGTTGTTTCTAGCTTGAATCTTGAAATAGTAAGTTGTATTGGGTGTCAGTCCACGGATGGATGTGGTCATCTTATCTCCTACAACACCCTCCACAACCCAATCTCGTTCTTTTTGAGTATTATCAGTTGTGTAGAAAATGACATAACCTGTGAAAAAGTGCACATACTTATGTAAACCGATTTATAAAGCAATTGTCCCGACTTGAATATAATTTCCCATGCACAAATATTATTAAATCATTATTTATCAATCAATTAAATAAAGGCATTTTAAAATCTTGACCACTTTCAACCAGAACCAGAATAAACGCAAATATACGGAGCCCATACATGAATTAATTTTTTGACTCTATAGATCAAAATAGCTTTACGTAAATGGTCAACAGTACCACGTTTATTATTTTGAAAGTAATCAGCAAACATTTTTTTTTAAAAATGGTTTTCCAAAAAACAAGTAAATAACATTAATAAAATAATTATTAGATAAAAATAATACCAGTGATCTGTCCATTTGGCTGCTTGGGTGGTTGCCAATTTAAAATAATCGCAGAAGGATTGCTATCCATTGCTACAACTGTCAAATCCCTCGGTGGTGAAGTTGGAGCTTTAAAAACATTAACACAGCTATTATGTTACTTGTACTGACACAGACGCTTCAGCACAGATTTTATATTTTATAATTACAATACCCGCTTCATGAGTTGTGTTCAGTATGCTCAAACTCCAAGTACTTTCTCGCCGACCTTTTATCACTTTTACTGAAAATTCGTACTGAGTATTTGGCTTCAAATCATCGATCATACAATTAAGATCAGTCGCATTAAAATATTTATAGCGTGGATTGGTGGTAAAATAAGTTGTGAAACGAACGGTATAATATCGATTATCAGTTATCAGCTGTAAATATAAATTATCATAAATATGCATTAATAAATTAGAAACACAATCAATGGCTTCATAACTTTATATTTAAGTTTTAAGAATGAAACGCAGTTTAACTAACCTGGCTTTTGGGCAAAGTACTATCTGTCCAATACAAAACCACCGAAGTGGGAGAAAGAACAATAGCTTTAAGTCCCACGGGTGGCAACATGGGGGTCAAAGGTTCGGGAGTGGTGTGAATCCTGGTCTTAACTGTCTCATATATAGGCTGTCCATCACCCATCTGATTATAGGCCCTCAAGCTTATGACATACTCGGACGATGCATCTTTATGTATTAACAACAAAAATAAGTATTAAAGACTGGCCCCAACTGAATTAATGCAATAGTTGCATCATTAAATATCTTACGCAAGTTTTCAATTTGGTAATATCTTTGCTTTCCATCCAAGACTTTTGTGTACACGTCAGGAACCCCGATGCCCCAACCAATGGTGTAGCCTCGCACCATTACGTTTTGGTTTCTTGGAGGGGTCCAAGTTACAATGATTGAATTGGAATTCGGTCTAGCTTTCAGCGTAGTTGGTGGATCGGGCACACGAGATTCTATTGAAAAGCATACGATGAGCTTTATGCATTCCATAAGCTAGAAAAGGGTTATTGACAGTTAAAGTAAATTTATTCGTCGTTACCATCTAAATCATTTTGATATGTTTCCACTAGCATCCATTCAGTGAGTGGGCTACTACCATTGACAGTCATTGCCGACATTCGAATGCTGTATTCGGCTCTGCGCTCCAAATCTTAATAGTTATATTTTTTTCTTTATTAAATGCTCTTGTACATATTTTAAAAATTATAAAATGGTCGTTAAAAGATATCTTATAATATTTACTGTTAATGGCGTAAAGTCTCCTATTTCCATCGGTAGTGACAGTTTCACTTCCTCGGCTTCCTTTTAATTTGTACCGGATTTTATATCCAGTAATTACTCCATTAGCACTTCCCTTAGGAGGTGGCTCCCATCTCACAATTATTGACTGGTAAGTAAAATATTGCATATGGTTAAAATCCAATTTAGAAATAAAAATCAGTTATGTGCATAAATTAAATTATACAGAAAAAAAATATGAATTTTTATAAAAATAAACTATTTCATAATAATGATGTATTTTTCTTATACCGAGTTCTACTTCCAAATCTAATTTATATAAAAATTTTCAAAATTATGGCTTACTGTTGAGCTAGCAGCTTCCAAAGTCACATTCTGGGGCGTCTCAGAAGGAACTATGTGAAAAATGAACGAATGAATTAGTAGTCGCTAAAGAATAAGAAACACGTTGTGCAAACATACATAGAGTGCTATGTTCTCACCATCAGAATAAGTTCTCACGGCAACTTCTTCCGCACTTAGACCAGGGCCATTCTGATTCACCGCAGCCACCCAAATGCTATACTCCGTGTATTTCTCGAGGCCCCAAAGATGGTATGGAGAAGTGGGCGTTTCCACTTCGTGCTCCTCGGATGTTCCCACTTCCATGTAGTACAGCTTGTAACGATCGATGGGACCAGTGTACTGCTTGGGAGGATTCCATTGCACAAGAATGGCAGTTGGAGATGTGGCAAAAGCCTGGAGATTTTCTGGCGGATTCGGTACATGAACCTCGGGTTGAGTTTTCACCTCTATTTCCTCAGAAGGTTCACCAGGACCATGTTGGTTGTAAGCCAAGACTCGGAAATAGTAAGTAGTGGCCGATTTTAACCCACGAATGTTCACCTCCTCTAAACGGAGTCGAGTTGTGTTCACCACACGTTCCCTTAAAATTGAATTTAAAAAACTTTTTAAATTTGTAAAGGACATGGCTATTTAAGTTAAAGGAATGCCTATTTTGATTAAGGTAGAAAAAAGTACACGTTAGTTCAAACTAACCTGAGAGATGCTGATGGACGGTAATATACTGAGTAAGAAAGAATTTCCCCTGCTGATTGAGCAGGGGGTTGCCACGTGAGGGTGACAAATCTTGTGGATACAATGACGGCCGAGAGATCCTGAGGCGCCGAGGGTGTATCTTGAGCTGGATTTCCTCCATCTGTAGTAATTGCAGCATCAGTATGCGGAAAGTTAGAAACAGTGGTTGGGTTATAAGAGTCTATTAGGCATCCCAATTGCAGATGTTGAAGTTATTTGAAATCAGCGATGACAGACAGAAAAGAAAACGCAGATGACGATGCAAAGGTAGGCAAATAAAATGAAAAAAAAAAAAAAAAAACGAAAATAATAAATAAAAAATAAAGACAAAATTATATAAAATAGCCATGCAAACGAGAGGCATATAGATGTCTCTATACAAATGAAAAGTAAATAATAATAATTATTATACAGCAAAATTTAATTTTCATTTTCATAGCCAAAATTGTCAAACAATTTGCAGGCATTGCATGCTATCAGATAGTCAGTACAATTCAATCTGGGAAAGGTGAAAAAATGAAAAAAATTTAACAAGGCAAATTTGGCAGAAAATCCATATTTAACGAAAGGTGCAGAAGCTTCCCAATAAAAAGTGACTTCCTACCTCTGTTCTAAGGTACAGAAAAGTACCTAACATAAAGTGCAACTTCTGCAGAAACAAAAATGTTCCCAAAATAGGAGAAATTCTTAAAAGATTAATTATAAAAAAAACAGATTTTTTATTGATAGGAACGTTGCCCTTTAAACCAAAAGTTCTGTTAAAAGGAATAATTCTAATTAAATGAACTGTTACACCAAAAATGCATATGGATATTAGTAGAAATTTGGATGCTTGGGAATTTTCACAAAAATTATTTATATTAGCAGTTATATAAACCTATGGATGTGCCCCATAATGATTTTATTTCTCCTATCATATTCAGAATCCGATTTCAAAACATAATTCCGTAAAACATTCTTGAAACAAAATCCAGATTATCTGTCAGCCTAAATTATTTGCAGCTACTTTTAACTAAGATTGGCAAGTGAAAAACACACATTTGTAAGCTAACCAAATGGCAATCAGGAGTGAAAAGACTATAGAAAGAAAATATAAATAAGGCAGTGAGCCACGTTATTCATGCTTAACTAAAAACAGCACGACCTTAATAATAATAGATGTTGCTTTTGGCAAACATTATGTAATCATGTACAAAACATAGGTACGCAACCCACCATACAATCATGTCAAAAAAAATTTTTAAAAATGAAAAGAAAATAATAACTAATACAAACCTGGCTTAAGAATGACAAGTTGAGCACTGACTTGGATATTGCCAACTGGATTTGTTCCAACACACTGATAAATGCTAGTGTCAGAGCTCACTAAGCCCAGAATCTTCAGATTGTGTCCGTTCACAATTTGGAAATAGTCACTCTCGAGAATCAATTCGCCATTCTTCAACCAGTGAACAGCTGGTTCTGGTCGTCCATAGATTTCACATTCAAGTTCAACATCCTCTTTTATGTAAGCAACCCGGCTACTTGGCCGCTTCAAAAATCGAGGAGGAACTACAGAAAGAATCAATATCTGAATACAAATTTGTGTAAAATATATATATGGAATAATAAATAGAAAATTCAAAGTGTTGAGAAAATTTCTTCCTTATAAAGCTATAATTCGTAAACAAGTTTGCAACTTTCGTTTGATATTGTCCTACATTATATTTAAATTGCTTTAGAATTCCAGTTCACTCAAAATAGCTTACAGTATTTAAACTTGGCCAAGTATAAATATAATAAACGTACCCTGGACATCTAATTTGGCACTGGTATCAATGGAATCCTCATGGTTTTCGGCACGACACATGTAATTGCCCTGATCCGATTCCATTACATTATGGATTTGAAGATTTCCTGTACCAACTTTGTAAAACCTGCCATCAAGATCACTGAAAATGCCATTTAAAAATTTTGGTTAAATGTGAAATTATTATAATTTAAAGCACATTTCAACAAGAAATTTTTTAAATTATAACATACGCTAAATCAATAGTAGCACCATCTTTCAGCCAGGTGATAGTTGGTCTGGGATTGCCGTTGGCAGCACAATCAAGAGTAACTGTAGTACCCTCCCTAGCGATAACATCTTGCGGAACGGCAACAAAATATGGCACTGCTATTTTGTTGCTGAGGTCTTAAATAACCAATATACATTGTTTTATTTTCCAGTACGATCCACAACAAGCAATTTATAAAACATAAGTTTTGAAGTAAAATAATTTAGACATAAACATATGCATAGGAGCCAATGTCGTATAATACAACAAGCACTTCAAAAATTACACCAAAAACATTTTTCTTAAATTTCAAATTCCCCCTAGTTTCTAATTAGCCGAATTGGATCCAATTAGTATTGTAAGTTGAAATAGATCCCGAAATTCGATAACTTAAAGACTTAAATTTATAAAATTTCAAAGTTTTCCAGAATCAAGAATGTTTTTCTTTACTAATAAGTAACAGTTTACTAACCAGTATTTAAATTGACAGTAAGCTGCCCTATTTGACTGATCCTGTGCCTATCCATATTGGAAGCATTGCAGCGGTAATTGCCTTCGTCGCTCACTTGAACGTGATCAATTTCAAGAGCGCCACTGGGAAGTGCCGTCATTCGGACAGAATCCACTTGAAAAGGCAGTTCGTCTTTAAGCCATGTAATTGTGGCAGGTGGGATGCCAGAGATGGAACAAGCAAACCTCGCCGTTTGTCCGGGAAATATCGTCACATCGTGAGGTTGTTCATCAAAGCGAGGCAAGGCTAATTCAAATTGGGAACAAAATAATTAAAAGCAATAAACATTATGGTCTGCAAAATAATCGCTTGTAATTTATAAAATTCATTTATCTCTTTAGTGCTTGGGCAATCGAACCAATTTTATGACACCACAAATTGTACACAAAACTAGATGCCACTACTGCGCTAACAATCGTGAATCAATACATGGTTGACATCATATTCATTTAGTGCACTCCGATGCAATTTATTTCAATTTATTAAGGTCCTAAATAACGTGAAATTGCAACACAATTCTAACACGGTGATACTGTCAGCATGTAGGCCTACAGTTTTGTTCTTTATTGGTCACTCTCTGAATATGGGGGAAAAATGTATCTTATTGAAAATATTATCATTAGAAATTTGTAATATTGTTTATTTCAATAAAACATCGGACTCATTATGTTCAATTCAATTCAATTTAATTCAACTCAGTACCCTACGATCAGCATATAATGATGCCATTTGGTAGGGGGGTTATC
>JAQIXP010001356.1:0-18840 GCA_034700285.1 Proteroiulus fuscus | reverse complement strand
TCTCAGTACTCATTCTACAGAATATTTAAGTACTCTTTCTACAGAGTATCTCAGTACTCATTCTACAGAATATCTCAGAACTCTTTTCTACAAAGAATCTCAGTACTCATTCTACAGAGTATCTCATATTCATTCTACAGAACATCTCAGTACTCATTCTACAGAATATTTAAGTACTCTTTCTACAGAGTATCTCAGTACTCATTCTACAGAATATCTCAAACTCTTTTCTACAAAGAATCTCAGTACTCATTCTACAGAATATTTAAGTACTCTTTCTACAGAGTATCTCAGTACTCATTCTACAGAATATATCAGAACTCTTTCTACAAAGTATCTCAGTACTCATTCTACAGAATATCTCAAACTCTTTTCTACAAAGAATCTCAGTACTCATTCTACAGAATATTTAAGTACTCTTTCTACAGAGTATCTCAGTACTCATTCTACAGAATATATCAGAACTCTTTCTACAAAGTATCTCAGTACTCATTCTACGAAGTATATCGGTACTCATTCTAAAAAGTATCTCAGTACTCATTCTACAGAGTATCCCAGTACTCATTCAATGCATAGAAAATAATTTTAAAGGCTTTAAATACCGGTATCCTTAGTATGCAGCCAAAATGCCACGTTATTTTTGTTTAGTGGGCTTGTAAATTTTAAAGCTATACCCACGAAAAAAGTTATTTAAATACATTTAGGAAAAATATGTTTGTTATTATGTAAATTTAAAGGGGAAGTTTCACCTTGAAAGAAGTGGATTTAAATTAAAGACATACAACAGTTGATATTATAGTGATGATAATATCAATCTTGATATTGATATTTTCAGTAAACTTACCATTATTCAGAAAAAAATGGCTTCTCTAAAATACAAGGACGGTGATGATGTTTTACCATTGCTTTACCATGTTATGTGGATATTATAGGCGCCATCTAGTAGTTGCCTTTGTTTAATTTAAACCAAGTGGTGAGAAAAAGGGACAAACCGTTAGTAAAACATGTGAGCAAAAGTTTCTTTTTGCTCTGCTAAACAGTTAGTTACTGGAGCGAAGCAAGCATCGTTTGAGGCCGCTTCAATTGCTAAATTTAGCACTCATAAAAAGTGAATGTAGCTGGGCTTTAGCAGAAGTGTTCTAAATATTAGAATTTCAATTTACACGCCTTTCATCATTTTTTTTGGTGTCGTCATTTTAAAAAATAACTTGTAAGAAGGTGAGAATTTCCCCTTTAAATAATTCAACACATGCATCAATCCTAAGTACCTTAATGAAACGATATACTAAAGCGTCTTTGCATATTAACAATGGCTATACTTTCCCTTTAATATACGCTTGTATCTAAGCAGTCATCATTATTGTACAATAATTAACACAAAATCATTGCTACATGTAACTTGCTACATTTTGTGAAATATTTAAAGAATTGTCTATACAACACATTAAATTACCTTTGTCTAGGAATGCCTTAATCCCTGATTGTCTTAACTTTTTTATGACTATTGGTAAAAAGTAGGTCTTATGTATACACATAGCCTAACTATATGAATTACAGAACATACCACAATAAATATCTAAGAACTGGACACTGACCTATTAAAGGCAAAGGAAAACTATTCTCCTACCATTTTAGGCTCTCCTGGATAGCCCATACAGCTCTGCTCAACTAAAGTTGCTGCGTTGGACAGTTATCAGGCTCGAATAGCCAGAAAAGTAGCCAAGATAGATGACAATCTCCCCTGGACCTCACTAACCACGTGACAAACCATCTAGTTTTTTACTAGATGTGAACGACCCTTATGAGAATTTCTTTTTAATTTTAAATGCTGTGAACAGCGTATGTGTTAGTCCAAAATGACTTGTAACGAAAACCTTGTGAGTAAACTAGTGTAACAAAGTAACAATAAGGGCTGTATTCCATACCAACCATCACTCCCGCTTCAAAATGGAGAGATGATACGGTTAGCAAAGTTCAAGATCGAAAGTCAAACTATTCCCAGTTCCCTTTCCAAACTAATTGAGTTGTATAACTGTCTTGCTGATATCGATGCTGCACCTTGATGATGATGATGATGATGATGCACGATGTAAAGTTCACCAGCAAAGGTCTGAAAATGAAAGATTGCTAAATGAAATTTACTACTTACAAAAGATTTATTTTTACATAGTAGGCCAATATAAATCTTATTCTGATTGCAGCAATAATAAAATAATGTAAATTCTTTTCCTTCAACATTCTGAAAATGGTGACTATATAGACATAAGTGACATTTTTTTGGAAACTTGATTTTTCATTTGAAAATTCTAAAACATTAATTAAATTACATTTTTAATAATTAACAGTCAAAACAAAAATCATCTTAAATTGATTGTCACGATCGTCTTTAGCTATATTCTTATAATGACAGGATTAATTTTAACCGGCAAACGTAACATGCAGTTGGGGAAGGGTAGTGAAAGTTTTCCAAAATTGTGACAAGAATCACGAGATATAACAAATTGTGGGAAATTAAAAATGGAGTTTTCATGAAAAACTCAAGATTTATGGACAACCTCTTATGAGTGTTATATTGACATACCTCAGGCAAACTGAACTTTCTTATTTCTTAAATGACCTTTGTTTAAGGAACATTACATTTTTGTTACACTGTTACTTTTGCATCAGCGTTTTGTCTACTTTCCAAAAAGTAACACTGGCGCTTCAATTTTTTTCTCTTAATATTCCAACGTTTTTGCAGTAAGTTTCATAAAATTTGTTTTATTTTTAATCATATATTTTTACTTGGGTTTAAAAGTGGGGGCCGCCATACTCGACTTCCCCCACCCTGGAACAGCCCAGTGAATTAATTAAAAAATTTTTGCAAGTTGAGCAGATAGTAAATTCCCAACATGACTTGCAAAATTTTTTTTTTTGGAAAATACACAATAACAATAATAGGCCTACCCTGCAATCTTTACTTGACTATATGCCAAATATAGGATAGAAGGTTTACCCCACTTAAAAAATTCTGATGGGTAGATCTAGCGAGAACTATCCCCTGCCTGCAGGATCAGCATGTTTTCAAGATTACAGGACCTAGACAATACAGGTCACGCCCTCGCGTGCCTAACGTCTCGTTATCAGATCATTTGCCGCAAGGGGTGGCGACCCCTACAATCCAAACTATAGGGGGGCACACTTTCAATTTTCCAGCCTACACGCACACTTTTCACATAGCAAATAAAATATATCCAATCTTTAAGGTTATACCATAAAAAATAATGAGACATAATGCCCAAAAGTTTACATCAGATTCAAGCTTAAATACCCGGATTCCCTGAGGCCAAGTGAATGCAATAGGATTCAAGGAATTTCACATGTTGTATTGCACACTTCAAGAGGTCAAATGAAACAAGCATCACAATTATAAACACAGGCCTACATAGAAAAATGCGAAAGGAGAAAAACAGCATCACGCAGGCATGCTATAGGAAGGAATACATCTGCAATTAATTAAAACCATTACTTGTGAATTATTTCCAGAAGAGAAATATTAAATATACTGACAAAACACATACTGTTAGAAGAAAAAAGAAATTGACAAAGAACAATTGAAAAATACAGTAAGCCATTTGGTCAAAAGATCTAACCCAGCCTTTTTTGGATTTAATCCAAACCTTATTTTAAAATCGGTCCATTGCATTGGGATAAAACCCTTGGTGCCTTTGGTTTAGCCCTATGACACATTTAAAATGCTTTTCATAATGCAGAGAACTTTTTTGGAACAAAAATTATGTGGAAATATCGATTTTAAAAATCAATAAGCCGGTCATACAGTGACACCGAATGGCCCACCAAGCATCGAAAATTGCAAGCATCTTTGAACTTAAACACTGAACCACTACGACTGTTTTTCCTGACATGTAGGCCTACTTAAATTACGAGGTTAACTTTGAGATGCAGCACTGTCACAAACTCTCTAAAAGTGGTCCCTTGAAACAAAGCAAAAGTAATCACATTACAGCTGTACTGGCCACCAATTTATAAATGCTTTCTTAGCCACGCAGGCCTAAGACCTTCAGGATGTGACATGTTAATTAATTATACTAATTACCCTGATGCAACAGAAATCCAAACCAACACTAATTGATAGCGTATAAGGAGAACATGCTGAATGGTTAATAAATAAATGTAGCCAGGTACACGCTGAATATTTCTCATGGTCAAACAGATAGTTGTTGTATAGTGATATCATCTCAAGAGTTGATTGTTTTATAATGTAATATAGATTACAGATACATCTGTATACGATTTGACAAGAAAAGCATGACACTGAAGCTACTGCAGGATGTGTACTGATCTGCATTAAGTCAAGGTTTCAACCAAGCAAATTAAAAATTGTCATAACATTAATTGGTTGATGGATAGATTTTTCAATAAGATTGTATTTACACATTTATTAATAGAAAGCGTGTTGTTTAATGATAAAGATGCATTAATGTGTCAGTTATGATTTAGTGCTTTGCTAAATCTCTTATCAACGGACTTTCCAAACTATATTTTAAAAATTGTGTATTTTATTTGAAAAGCCTGTAGATATAGGCAATTTACATTCATCTGGTTAATAATTTTTGTGAGATTGCTTGCATGGCAGCAATGAAGGTTTTACCAGCGTTTTAACATTTGCTTACAATAAAATGTAAACAAATTTAAGCTTAAAAGTTTTTCCATTAACAATATAGGGGCCTAATATGAAAAAGAAATGACGTATACAGTGTAAATGAAAATGTAAATTAAATTTAAAAGAGTGAATATGAATTCATGCAGTTGGACATGCAACATTATAAAAATAAAAAAATTAAAGACCAATTTATTTATTTATTAAGAAGACAAACTTGCATACTGTAACATCCATTTTTCAGGATATTTTACATTATTTAACTTTTTTAATTCAATAAAGATAAACCGAGTTAGTTTTGGTGGGACTGTAATGCTATTATGCATTAACATGGATCCATGAATTAACAGCTGTTATCATTGAAATCCAATTCATAATACTTAAGCTCTCAGGCATTTAACGTCCAAACAATAATAAAACTTGGCTAAATATATTAACCAGTTGGAATATAAAATACTTTTATTATAAATTTAAACTTATGAGATATAATATTAACAAGATGTTACAGTTGATATCATTCCGGTAATTTCCAGTACGTCTTTTATACACTACAAATTTTGGGTTACTTGTTTCAAGTAACCAAGTCACCATAATTTTGCTATCAATTTTAAGTCACACTTTAAACATAATTTAAGTTATAAACTTAAAAGGTATCTTATATCAAGAATCCTATTATATCCTATTCTTGATATAAGATACAAGATTAAAGTGGGATCTTAATTTTCCTGTTTTTAACTTAAATTAAGTTGAAAGTTGATAGCAAAATTATGGTAACTTGGTTACTTAAACAAGTAACACAAAATTTACAGTGATAAAAACTAATAAAATTTTAATTTGATTAAGTAAGAGTAGAAAAAGGGATTCCAACAAAGATTGTAATGGATTTCTTATATTGAAAGCCTTGTGGAAAGAATGTTAATAATGAATGCCAATGTAGTAAGTATGAACGTTGTTCGATTAAAACAGTGATCCAATAACAATAATATGAAAGTGCATAAAGCTGTTGAATGGTGACTATATCCCCATGTATGTTCCCTCTAGGCTGTTTTTCCCAATAGGTAGAAAAAGGTTTTCACGTGAGTGAACCCCTGAAACATGACATCCAATAAAGCAGTACAAAAGAAAAAAAAATCTGCTCATCTTCACCATCAGTTCTGTGCTTCCCATCATCATTCATTCCATGTGAAAAGCCTTGCATCGTGCAAAAGACGTTTTCATCTCCAGAGGCCACCGAGCTCCGGCACACATTCAATGAAAATTCATATTAACTTACACGTGACTTCACCATCAACTTTTATGAACTCAGCTAGAGAAAAAAAGCATTGCCAAACAAAACAGCACTTTTTTCCCCACCAGTCAGTGTTCAGTTTGTTCATGCATCGGACGATCGAACTGTGCTTATAGATTATTTATGTATACACTGGTGCTATCTAAGAAAAGGACTCCATAATTCAACACTAAAAAAACAAGGATTTGAAGAAAAAAAAAATACGGTTGCATTTGGTGGCTTCCCGATTAGCTGCTGTTTGTTTCAATTTAAGTAACACTTCGACAGCACTGACTGGCATCAGTTGAGTTTAGGAATTCCCACTTTCTCAACTATAGATTGCCTTTCACGCGTGGCAGGATGACCTCCACAGCTGCAGTGATTGTACTGACAGGTGAGTTTTTGTGTTTATATGTTGCACCATGCATGCAGTTAGCTTTTGCTTACATGTATATAAGTATACGAAGCCCTACGTCAAACCTCGTCAATTATTTTCTCAGAATTTATGTCAAAATATGAACTGTAAAGTATAAACGGAAAACAAAATTGTAAAAAATCATATTCAAGTGATCACAGGATTACTCAAATTAATATTAAATTGAACAGATTATGGGATATCAATTCTGTAACACAATAATAGAATAAAATAGCAGATGGCACTAGGCCTATCTCATATCAAAAATGTATACATCTACATATCGTTTTCTCATATTCCCAAATCGAAGTGAATCAATCAAAGTTATGCTGCAAAATAATGATTTCAGATTTTCTACTAACAATGAATACAATCTAGGCCCTACTGTAAAAAAATTTTCTTAAACAGGATAAAATTATAATATGCAGTTATCCATGGGCTTCTTTATGACATGCTTTGTGAATTATTGGTTTATTAAATCGCGAGGAAGATAACCATCATATAAAAATCGTGAGCCGGATGCAAGAAAAGAAATATAAACGTTTACTTAAAAACAGTTAGTAGGCCATTTAAAATTACGTTCAAATTACAATCTTTATATGAGCGAGTGTGCAACACATCCGTGATAGCTATAAAATAATTGTGCGGTTATTTGTTTTATGCCAATTTCAGGCGATTAGAATTCTGCAAATTACTGCCTATATATATATATATATTGGCGCCATCATGGTCACAACAATGCAACCATGGCGCCAATTAAATTTATAATATTACATGCCAAATGCAATTTTGATCTTAAAGAAATGAATAAATTAACTAATAAGTTGCCTATCGGTAAAATACTGTACTTATATAATCACCACATGCATCTGTCAAGTGCATGCAGGAAAGCCTATAACAATTATAGGCTATAAGGTTAAAATATCTGATTTGCGATCTATAATCATATAAATCCCTACATGCATTTCCACTCTCGTATAAAATTATTTTCGGATAACGCAATTTGATGTTTGCATTATGTTTTCCACGTTATCCTTAATCGACTTTTCAATATGCTTATAAATACATGCATTTAAATGTTATTTCAGGGATGATTGCATTGCCAAATTACGCTATAGTCATTATTCTTTAATATAACCAATCACCAATTCAGTGCCAATCACCAAACTTCGGTCCATGTTTATTTCAGACTTGTTACCATTTGCAATCATATCTATATATGTGGGCCTATACTCATTATATTATTTCTATAAAAGAATGTAATGTTTGACATTTGATTTTAAATATAAAGAGGGCAAATGATTGATAAATACATGATCAAGATATATAACTATAAATGCATACATGTCTAACCAATCCTCTCTTGAGTGCATGTACTTATTTAAATAAACAATTTTAAACCTTGATCTAAGATCCAGAAAAGATATATTATTTACAATCTCATCTATTCATGTGTCAGATTTTATAAGTTTGTACTTTAACACAAAATAAAAAACAGGAAAATAAATTGAAAGCATATACACTGACGTTGGCATAAATAATTTGCTATATTGGGATAGCCTCACATGAGCAGTTTACCTACAAAATAGTTAATGGTAAAAAAAAATTAATCAATGAAATATAAATATTTGTAATGAAAATATTTGGATATAATCGGGAGTGTTAAAAGGATTTGTTTACCATAACTTCCATTTTTGCACAAATTTGATATGAAATTAATTGCTATAAATACAACATGCAAATCTCTATCCAAAAAACCCAGTAAATTAAAAAGAAAAAGTAAAGCAATAAATTACTCAAATCGTCACGTTAGAAAATCAAGGTGAATGTACTTTTTCAAGAACAACTCTTAAGAATACCTTTAGCCTTCAAGTCTATGATATCCTGTAAGCCAACCAAAATGTTAAAACATTAATTTTAGCAAGGCAATATAAAAGAATTATTCAGATCGCCAAAATTGCCTATAACTTTCCCTTTCAAAACTTGAATTTTGCATGCATGCAGACGCCTTGCTTTTTTTATAATTTTTTTTTACTCTCCCAGCATTTTTTTTTAAAGTAAAGACGTGCATATCCGGGTTCATCAACAGTGGGGAAAACCTTGAATAGGACATACATATATTGCTTTGTGTTGATTGACTTGGATATTTCCAATGGCAATAAATTCAAAATAAATTCTACATTATCGTATGATGGATGCTGCATTCTTGCTGACAATTATTTACAAAGTTAAAATGAAATATTTTTGCAAACGAAAAATTCAGACAATTATAAATCTTCCCACAAATTCCTCAAACATAAAAGCATTTAAGATTAGTCTTGCAACATTAATATTTTGAAAATATTACAATGAATTTTATGACATTAGGTCAACAATTCATGAGAAAATCTCAAGCACATGCACTAACAAACCTAAATTCGATCAGCAGCATAAATGCTAGTATATCATTTTGTACAAAAAATATTAATACGAATTGCATTTATAAGCACGAAACATGCAGGGTTTTTCAATATTTTTTTACATAAAACGTCATATCACGCATATTCGTGACTTTAATTATATTAAAGAATTATTACACCATTGTTAATGTGTTAGCATTGAATCATGAAAAATATATTTAAAAAAGATGTAGGCCTACCTGCATATTCTACCCTGATAAATGTATACGTTATGTCCACAAACATGCATGCACATGAATGTAAAACATGACTTACAAATATCTAACAGGACTTTATTTCATTTTGAAATGTCCTAACAGAATTCTTAACATTGCAACTATAAACCTGTCTCAAATTTATATATTGTATTTGCACCTCACGTATGAAATTAACGAATTTAACACGTTTGTTTTCTTACAGGAGTTCTTCTGCTGACGCAAACTATTCAAGCATTCAATAATGAAACCAAGTTTGGAACGGTAAATAGTCTTTAATAACTAGTCTATGTTGTCACACTTTTCTTTGTGCACTATACTATCTCAGGTGGAATCACGTATCTGTCTTTTAATTTGCAAGGGTTGTGCACTCAAAACCATTTAGATGCAACCTCACACATTTGCACGTGAGAAGAAAGATATAAATAATTGACGCTTTTTAACGTTAACCTACTGTGTTTTGTTTCTGTAATGTATAATGTGTGTGTTGTCCTGCTATCGGTACTTTGAGAAAAAATGTAAAAACAGTAGCTAAAAACAGTATTGCCTCAAGGTGTTTCATGCACAGTATAATAAGCATATGCCATTATAATGAACATTAAAGATGTTAATAACTCACATAAGAAAAAGTAAAGGTTTCCCTTAAAAATACTCTGAAATGCCAAATATGACAGCACGGTGCAAAAGTCTGGAAACCACATCCAGTTTTGTCCAGTATACAATAATATAGGATATACTGATACTTTATTAGTCGCTTTTAGGGGTGCAGATGCACAAGCACAATGAATTTATAACACTATATCTGCATGGTTATTAAAATATAACAAGGGAAACATGCTCTCTTGCCTCTCCTTCCTTTCACAAAAAAATTTAATTTCTTTCCCAATATAGGCCTACTGTACCGCATATATAGGGAAATGCTGTGTACCAGTACTACTTTAAATGTTGGAGAAGTGCGGGGTGCTGGATCATTTATATATTGCTGGTTAAATGTGTTAACTGTGAAATAAGAATAATTGTAACTGCCGTTATAGAAAATATAAATCAGCTTTAGTTAATTATTTTAATTCCTGAGATACATATATCCTGATGACCATGTGATGCCTGTCGCTTTTATTTTTCATTTCTTTGGCTTTAAATTTGATTTTAATCAAACCAAGTTACACTTATATGAGGAGAGCTCATTGTGAGATTTGGGGGAAATATACATAATACCGTTTTTTAGTGTTTTTAACAAGGGTCTTTAGTTTTTAAAAAATAGGTACTGCTTTTCATATGTACCCTTCCCTAGAATATTATTTATCTTTCGAATTTGTGATTATCTTGCACACGATTATTAGAAAGAAATCCATATCAACTGCACATGCATACTAGGTTTCTATAGTTTTAATAGGTTTCTGTACACAATTCTTTTAGCCTACATATTTTCAGAAAAACATAAAAAGGTATAAAGGAGATAGAAAGTTTCAATTTTAACAATATACGTGACATAATTTAAAAGATAAAGAAAAGAGCCTTGAGAAAATGACGCAAAGCAGGATCTTTGGGGGTTTACCAAAAAAAAAAAACTAAAAAAAAATATTAAAATAACATACTTTTAGTTTACTTTAATAAAACGTTGAACACATCACTGATGCGAGGTCAGCATAAATTGGTTGTGGGTTATTAGTAGTAGCAAAGTTAATACTGAGCATCACGAAAATAGTAGTAGAGCAAATCACTACTGAATATTTTACGTCACTTAACTGGTTTCATGCAAACACGTGGTGGCAGATGGTTAAACAAAGTGTCAGAGAGACAGTGAGTGCATAGTCAATATTGACACAAACAAAAATTTATGGGATGCGGTATTTTATCCATATTAATATGCTTTCTATAAAAAATGACATCCTGGTACCAAAACAAAAGGTTTACGGCGCATTGTAAATCGGTTTTACTAATATCATAGAATTTGAATGATGGTTTAAGCCAAGACCATGATGCCGAAATCAAGGAAGGTTATCACCCCACACATCACTTTCCCCAAAATACAATAAAAAATAAAAATTATTCTTGCAACTCGAAGACAATCCATTATTGTCATCACAAGTAATATACTTGGTACCAAATCCGCGTTCTTAGCCTTTGACCACAATGTCTGTAGAAACCAGATGGTGCACTCATCTTTTGACCAACCTTGGCCCGAATCTGACCTTGACTCCCATTCCGTGAGGAATGGATTAGTACATAAGGGTATTATTATTATTATTTACCATGGGTTTTTTTCCAACACTAAGAATTGTAGAATGAAGTAATCGGGTCATTCGACTGAAAGTTTTACTTTCACCTTAGAGGTTATGCATGGCAGCATGGACTTCTCATGCAAACTTGTATCCAGTTACAATATATTAATATCAGATAGTTGCAATACAAGCATGCATGCATGATAGTTTTCTTCATATACATGTATATATATATATATATATATATATATATGTTTACCACTGACCTGCAGAGTCAGACAGTCAGGTAAAATGGGAAAAATGACAAAAAACATTCAAATTTTACTAGACAACTTGAACAAAAGTCCAAACAAGTTGCATTTAATCCCAGAAGGCCTGAATTTCAAAAGTGTATAAAACCAATGAAATTGTCCTAAGATTACACCAATCCTGCTTGATTTTTATAGAAAGATAAATGCAGATAGGAGCATTCCCCACCTCCTAAAATAGCATGATACATAGAGAATTTTGGAATAGAATGCCTTTTAATATTTTTTTTTTCATTTTTTCTCCAGATTATCCTTACCAGCCTCCCTCTCCTTAAACCATTTTCTGAATCCATCACCGAAAACAAACCTAAAATATTTCCAGTTTCTATATTTTAAGGCAGGTATAGTCGAGGATCAGATTTCATTAAGCTAAGCAAAATCAGGACGAAATAAAAATAAATCTGTAACGTTGGGTTAAAACGTTTTCATTATTTACAGGTAACCCAGTAAATATTTCAGAATTAAAATGAACTAATTTACATATCCATACCACATGAAAATGAGATAAGGGATAAACATTTGTACAGTAATAGTGAAATTCAATGAGCTTCTGATTATGATATTCAATTTTACATTTCTAAATGTTTATCTATTTCCCCGTGTCATTTATTATGCAGTAAACTGAGTAAAGCATTTACTCGTCAAATTACATAAATTAATAAGTAATATTTTTTGTCTTCCAATAGGTAATTGATTTGATCAGCACCTTGACTCAAAGCAATGTGCCAAAAGAAATCCTAGACAAGGTTCCATGTGAAACAGTTAACCCTACAATTGACAGCTACATCGATTGTAAGGAGTTAAGTGATGGGATCTACCAAGATCCAAAAACTGCAAACTGCAGTGAATATTTCCGGTAAATGCCCTTGCAAGTTATCTTTAAATATTTACCCTTAATTTTTTTTTATAAAAAATTTAATATACCTATTTATTTCAGATGTGAAAAGCAGCAGAGAATAAATTGCTCCTGTGGTTCTGAACTCATATTCAATGCAAAACTACAGGCTTGTGTAACTGGCAACCAGAAAGCCCCGTGTCCACACCTTTCTAATTTCGGTACCTGCTTCAACAAAGATGAAGGTTTCTACATCGTTCCTGCAACAAACTGCAAAGAGTACTACAAATGTCAGAATGGAAAACGAATCAGTCTTGAGTGCAAACCTGGGAAATCTTTCGACACAGAACATTCCATTTGCATCGATGACGAAGAGACAAACTGTATCGATAACTTGCCACAGTCAGATATGCCGAACAACGAATGCACAGGAAAAATTGATGGTAAATACGCCATTCCAGATTCCCAAAATAGAAAATTTTACATATGCAGTGGCGAATTGAAAATGTCGGAAGGAACTTGCTTAGAGGGGCAACTATTTTACGAAAGCATGCAAAAATGTTCAGCACCCGTTGAAATGAGTGAAACTAGCCTAGAAGCGCTCAAGAGCATAAATTGTGAATATCTCATTGACGGTTATTATCCAGATATTAAGCAAAACTGTACACGCTTCTTCCAGTGCAAAGCTGGACGCAAATTATCAGAAATGACATGCCCTAAAGGGATGAAATTTGACATAGATTTCTCATACTGTCTCGATGAATCTCAGGTGTCTTGTTTCAACTCTGGCGAGTCAACCCACGATAGTGCACAGATTGCTATCGAATGCCTAAGCAAAATCACTGGGTACTACCCAGTAATATCTTCAGGGTGCACGCAGTTTATCTTCTGCAAAAATAATCAAAAGCTGATGGAATTGCACTGCTCTGCCGGAGAGGCGTTCGATGCTTCATTTGGGCGCTGCATGAATGCCAACTTTGTGCACTGCGATGAGCAGATGCCCACCGAATCAGTGATTGTTGATGCCAAAGATGTAGATTGTTACAACAAGTCTGACGATTACTATCCAGATTACGCATCGAACTGTCGAAAATTTTACTACTGCAAGAACGGGATGAAAACGGCGGAATTGTTGTGCCGCAACGATGATGCCTTTGATACCATCACCAGGGACTGCCAGCCCCGAGCAACAGTAAAGTGTCGAGAGAACAGCGAGGAACATCCAATTTGCTCGGGAAAATCTGACGGTTACTATCCCGACATTCCCAATGGCTGCAGATATTTTCATTCCTGCAGAGGACAACAGCTGGTTGCCGAACTTAAATGCGGCCCCGGAGAGCTTTTCGATGATGACTCCAAAAAATGTGCCCCACAAAACCTAGTAGCCTGTACACCGCTGCAAACAGCAACTCATGCACAAAAAAGCTACAGCAGGATTTGCGAAAATAAAACGGATGGCTTCTATCCAGACTATTTCTCAGGATGCAAGAGATATTTTCACTGCCGTACTGGGCACGTTGCTGCCGAATACGTGTGCACAGCCGGTCAGCTATTCGATCCGATTACTTCAATGTGCTTAACTGAGCACTGTGTCAGTTGTTCAGAAATGGGAATGAAGACAGACATTGACAACTGCAACTTTAAAGACGACGGTTATTACCCAGCTTTCTGCAACAGTTGCCGGTCTTATTACTATTGCCGAAACAGGCTAAAAATGGTGAACATAACTTGTGCAGCCGGGCATATATTTGATACAGATGCAAAGGTGTGTTCAGATGAGAAATTTGCTACTTGTAACATGGACATTCATCAAAATTCCAGTTCCGAGTGTCGTGGAAGGTCGGATGGATTTTATTCGGACAGCGCTTCAGGAAATTGCTCCATTTACTTTTATTGCAACCTCGGTGTTATCTCGAAAAAATTCAGTTGTTCGAATGGGACATGCTTCGATGAAAACTCTGGTGTGTGCATATCGAGACTTGACAGTCAGTTCAATTGCAGCAAAGTGCCGGATGGATATTACATGGATCCCTCTTCTTTGTGCCGCCAATATTTTGTTTGCCAGGACAATGTGTTAGAGGTTCTCAAATGTCCAGGAAATATGATATTCGACATGAACGACCTTTCCTGCAAGAGTAAAAGAACATCAACTTGCAAGATTCAGAGCGAATACGATTGCAAAGGGAAAGAAGATGGCATTTACGAAGATCTCCGAGGGAACAAACAATTGTTTCACATTTGTGGTGATGGAAAGCATGTGGAATCAGGCTCATGCCCACTTTATTCGATTTTCAACAAGCAGCAGAAATCCTGTGTAATGTCCAGGTCACCTTCCAAACCGCCAACAAGGAGCCATATACCTAGCTGGACTAGTGGAAATAGAACAGCTCTAGCAAATCTTAGTTTAATTGACTGCAGCAAGCTCGAGAATGGTTTCTACCCAGATGTAAGCTTAGGATGTACAAAATACTATGTCTGTGTGGATGGTCAGATGATTAAGTCCTCCCGCTGTCCATCAGGCCAACTTTTCCACGTCTGGAAGCAAGTTTGTCGCCCTCGTGAAGAGGTCACTTGTGATGGACGTGGAAAACACACTCCCACGGGAAATAACTCTAGTGCCAAGCCCAGCAGCAGTTTCCATTTCCAGTTTCACAACGGTTGCAAAAACATAACTTTATGTTTTGACAGTAAACAGAGCTTCTTGCTTCACTGTCCGATGCCCTCCAGCATTGGCAAAAGCCATTACCAGTATAAGCACTACTGCAAGATAGGAAATATTGCCGAGAGGAAGTCTGATGGGAATGGCAGCAAATCACCCGATGAACAATCAACATTTGACTGCACTGGAAAAGAAGATGGCTATTATACGGATCCAGCAACGGCTTGTCGAAGATGGCACATGTGTGAAGCCAGTCGTGGTTACACTTACGAATGCGAATCTGGGAAGGCCTTCAATATTCTGCACAAGCGCTGTGATTTAGCTGAAACCATAACTTGTGCGGCTCAGAGTTGGGTTTACAGGAACTATTCTTCAGCTCGCTCGTTGCCTTCCTCGTTCCGTTCTCAGACTCAAGAATTTCGCAAGCAGGCAGCGTCTATCAACAATGGCCAAGAATGTAATCGAAAATCTGATGGTATTTACATTGATCTCACAGGAATTTATTCCCTGCCATCTAATGCATGCTTCAATGTTTACTTGTGCATAAATGAGCAAATATACAGTATTTCATGTCCTTTTGAGTCCAAGGAGCACATCGGAGAGCAGGAAGTCATGTGCAAAGTGAAGGATGATGTCAAGTGCATGAGAGATAATAGCACCATGGGAAGAACAGCAACGTCTTTACCAACAGGGTTGCTCACCCAAGAATCTGTCCTACATGAAAAAACACTTATTAAAACAGCATCAGCAGATGAAAACATGCCATACAGAGAAAATGTTACATGCACTGATAAACAGGATGGTTTTTACATTGACCTGAAGTCACAATGTAAAAAGTTTTATGTCTGTCATGCGGGTGCCGCCAGAGAATACACCTGTCCGGCATCACTTTTGTTCAATTCCGACACGAAGTCCTGCGATCTACCAGAAAACGTGATCTGTCTACTACAGGCAGCTAACAGCCTTACCTGCCCAGGAAACTTGACAAAACTATATCCAGATCACACTAGTGGATGTCAGAACTATTTTGGTTGTATAAATGGAAAGTTCGTACACTCGACGTGTTCTGTCGGTTTTCTTTTTCAAGCTAAGTCTCTACAGTGTGAGACAAGTAATACAGTATTATGCACAAACACCATAACAGTATTAGAACAAGATGTTGTTGAAGCCCAGTCATCCAGTATAGTTAGCAGAAGAGCAGAAGGAGCAAGGCCTACTCCTCGAGAACCAGTCACACCGTCTGCTGAAATTTCATCATTCGACTGCAGCAACAAGCCTGATGGCTTTTATCCAGATCATGAACAAAACTGCCACGTCTTTTATCGATGTGTACATGGAAAGAAATTTTCCCATTATTGCCAATCGGGCCAACTATTTAGTTCGCAGTTGCAGAGTTGTGATTTCCAAGATAACGTTAAGTGTGACGAGCAGACATTCGTCACAATTAAACCGAATGAATGAACCTGGATTCAACTATGATACTGGTACATGTATATGAAGACAATAGGCCCTTGGCCCAAATCTTTGTTGAACGAAAAACTAAAAAGATGTGTTATAAGCAGTCTTGAGAGATTTAGAACATAATAATTGACCTAACAAACAATTTGCAAAATATGTTCTTATCCTGTATAGCACTTCTTGGACATTTCCACACAGTAGGGAGGGGAAAAAAAGGGTGTAAGCGCCCGAGATAATTAAAACATTCAAGTGTAGGCCTACTGTAATACTAGGTAACTGGGGGAGGGGAGACCCCCTAAAGCCGCTCCTTCTCTAATCAAAGCCAAATCCATTAAACCGGGGCTACTGACTATTTATACCTTGTCCTAAAATGAATACTTTTTGCAGTGTGCTAGTTATGCCGTACATTTGCAAACAATATTATTATTACTGGTAGCCTACCAACAAAGAAGACCATGGTATGGTTTTTATCAAAAAAATGTTTGTTAGGCAATAAATCATCCAAGCAGAAACAATTATAAATTAAACTGCATTTGACATCAAAAATGCTGCAGTTCACTGTGTTTTTCCTGCTAGACATGGAAATAAACGGCAAATCTACTGGTCATCAATAGGGAATTAGCCTATATAGGTCTCCAGTTGTTTGCCATCAACGGCTTCTCAAGCTCTTGAATGAATTTGGCTTACAAGTATTCTATTTATACTGGTTTTCAAGCAGATAAGCATATAAAATACCATAGCTTTAGGCCCATTTCTAATATTTATGATGTACCATATACCTGCAAAAATGTGTATTAAACTTCCGTACAAAAATACCTAGCAAGTACATGCATAGAGAAAATTGAACAGATTCATTTAGCCCCCTTTCAGAATTGTCAGTATACATGTATACGTTATAACGTTGTAAATTCACTATACCAGTACTTTTAGAAATGATTAAAAATATAATATGTATGTATGATATACACTGTATAGGAAGGTACCCACCGCTACACTCAAAAAAATTCTGGTTACTGGTCTGATTAACAACAGGCTGTAATGCTTCCTGCACACTTGCACCTTTTCCTTAATTTTTCGTCCATAAGTTACGTTTTCACCCTCCACACACAGATAACAATGCTGAATGTTGATTGGTAGAGTTGTTACTAAGCTCCGCCTATTTGACACCATTGCCATTAAGAATGCCGTAAAAATAGAACACAAACGTATCCTTACGTTTGTCTCTTACGTAACACTTAAGACGCCATTTTTTTCACTTAAGAACGTAAAATTAAGAAAAACGTGCAAGTGTGCAGGAAGCATAAGGAATTCAAACACCCAGAAACTTGCATTTGATTACGATTTAACAAAAAGTGTTACAAAACTGACGGTATGTATCAACGATTTATCATATTTATCCAAAATCATCTTAGTAATATCACACCATATTTCAATTAACATGGTATGATCCAATTGGAGTTCTAAACAAAAAAATTATAGTACAAAGTTATCTATGTGCAGGTCATATTATAACATAATTATGAGCTCGAATAATAATTATATACAGCTCAAGTCAACTCACCCATTTTCTACTAGCCACTAGTTCACTTTGAAATTAATGTTTAAAGCATAAAGCTCTTAAAACAGTTTCAAGCTTGCATGGTATACAGTCCTTTAATTATGTTTAATTTTATTGTGTAATTTAATCATCGATGGCTTAGAACACAAGTAGTGAATGAGCCATGTTATAACATTTGCTACTTGTGCTCTAAAGTCATCGAAATGTAGCCTACTGCCTTTACTAAATAATTAGGCTGTAATACAATGCATGTTTAGTCATGTTATTGATTTGTAGAGAGACTTCTCTCATGAATTGTGAATGTATAATTGAATGTAGGCTATAATGTTAAATGAAGTTACCTATATTAAACTTTCACATTTTCCAATCATGTTTTGCCTTATTTACATAGACAGTAGGTCAACCATTATTTAAACTGAATACCTACTGTCAATTACACACTTATAAAGAAAATAAATTTCTAAATGACTATAATAATATGATAGTATAATCCCAACCTACAAAGATTTTTTTTATGCATAATAAAATTAAAAAAATCTAAGTAGGCTGTGGTATAATAGTAGGCCTATATTTAGAGACAAAAATATTGGAACAATTAATAACATCCGGTCCTCTATATGTACCAGCATAATTTCTCGAATCTAAAAACAAACAATCCGCCTGTTGCATGAGTGCAGCACTGCCATCTAGCGGAGTTAATTGAAAACGATCCCTTCAGTATACATACATGGCTGTCCTTTATGCTCCGCCCCTGTCGAGGATGTGGAGCACGTTCTAAAGCAATGTCCAAATTTGGGTCCAATTC
>JAQIXP010001355.1:0-18852 GCA_034700285.1 Proteroiulus fuscus | reverse complement strand
TAATTTGTACCGGTAATTAACATGGAGATTCCCATAGGAGCATGCATTTTTTAAAAGTGTGGACAGCCCCCTTAACATATTTTTTTTCTAATATATTAGATTCACTCTACTGAAATGGGCATTTTACAAAAAAGAAGAAAAAAAAGAAAAACATGATTTTATTTCCTACTTTTATATTATTGTCAGAGAGCATACCAAAATTATTTTTTTTAAATGTTCCATCTAGTAGCCATAATAAGTGACCCTCATATTGGACCACCCTTAAATTTTATAGGAAGAAACAAATAAATTTTCAGCTTACCATGAGCAGCAATGTATCATTACCCTATAAGATAATATGTATTCAAATCAACAACATATTTTTCACTTGCAATAACTTAGTCACTGTAAACTTATATATTTTAAAGAATTTTCTTACCCTTGGAGGCAAATCATTATCCCTTAGTTCAGCTTCTGCTAAATCGACACTATTGTAGTCAGGTTTTAGAATGGGAGGTGATCGAATGGTGCCTAAATCGTCGATGCTCGCATACTGGAAATAAAAAAATAAATTACAACGAGACCATGTATCATTAATCGAAGCACATTATTAGAAAGAGAAAACCTACCACAGGTCTTAAATCTGGGTGAAATAGAATGTATCCATTATTGGTAATTCCAAAAGCATAACCATTCACTCCTAGCTAAAGGTTTAAAGATGTAACTTATCAAGTGAATGGCAACAGCGTAAATGGTACACAAAAATGTAATGGCTAGTCCACTAACTCGTAAGTAGATTATAAAAAATAATATATTTTAATTCCACCTTATAGGGTGCAGCAAGTTTAGTAATTTCTTCAATTGGAACATCGGTTCCTGCTACGCCAAGAAGTTGCGCCACTTTACTCTGCAAGCATAGAATACAAATACAAGTTACACATTAACCCTAAAAACAAAACCTTACTAATAAAAAGTCAATTTTAATAGACTAAACTATTCACGAAAATCTACAGAAATGCGTAATGGAGTCTGGAGCACCTAAAGCATTTGCAACACTTTTCTAGTAATCGATCAAAGCTAATTAATGCTACACCTGCAAGATTAAATAACTATGTTTACACTTAAACACTAGCTATATACTACATAATAACACTTAAGGGGGTACAAGATATTAATTCTGTCCCGGGGAGTACAGCGATACCTCACGACGTGGCCGTATCAAAGATTCCGTTTGGGGTAAACGTGGGGCACTTCTGTACTGGAAACCTTCATAAGTTTCGTTCTAAATTGTTAAGGCCAAATGCTTGTTAATTGCGAGCACAGATAGTAGAAGATTGGTGTCTTGCCATTGAATTGTTAATATGCACTTTCTAAATTATGAAGCTAGTGTAATGTAATAAAGCCATGACCTTACCGTATAATTGCAGCGGTCAAACACAGGATATGCCACTGTGGTCATCAAGCGGTAGAACTATTTAAAAAAAACAATAGCACTTGTATATGCAAATCCTATCAACGTACACACAAATTACTGTAGTTAACTGCGCTCCAGTTTTCAGTTCTACTCTGAAGTAACAAGTGCACATAATCGCTGCAGTCTAGAAATTTTATGAGATAAATTTGTAATAAAACTGCATTGCACCATAAGCCAGAAAAAAAATTATTTGAGTGTTTTTAAAATTAGCAATATTATTGATTCATTTATTTTAGCTCATTAAGCCAACAGGTTTGCCTTAGATTTCTTTCATGAAACTTCTATAACACAACAGTCATGCTGCAATTTTGACTGCAGAAAAAATGAAGTTTATATTTCCAAGAAAAAAGGATTTGAAAAAACCTTACTGTAGGAGTGGACTCTCTAAACGGTTCCTGATTGATATCAGTTGAACTGGCTGGTATTGGTAGCATTATAGGTACCATGTTCCGGGAACGAGCGGCTGCATCCTATGTTAAGACAATTAAAAAAATTTAGACTGAATGCATGCAACAGTAAGATAGCAGATGAGAATAAAAACTATTTGGATTACTGTCGTGTAGTTCTTAGGATCGGAATATTCTCCCAGTTCCTCTGGTGGTAGTCCTTCATCGTTTGACATATACTCGCGCATACGAGCACTGAGCAACAAGATTCTTTGGTTTGCTTTTTCTCCTTTTTCCCAAAGAAAATCCGACATCTTAGGGTCCTAATGCAAATAGTATGGTAACAATTAAATGAGATTAATGTATTAGATATATTATATTTGGTTTAAATTTATTTTGGTGTTGCGTGAATACCTCAATGTCCGCATAGACTGCAGTCCAAATGACATTGTGCTTTTGGTGAAGTACGAGCGGGCGAGCCATAACTGGAATGTAATGCTAAAACACGACACAGATACATTTATTGTACGCATTTGGAACAGATTGAGGGTCGATAAATGTTACGGGCATTCGGGTAACATTCACAATGAAGCAATTTACCCGGACTGAATGGCCTCACTGTATTTTTTAAGTTACAACAGCATTTACAGTACATGCAGCCATTTCTTGGTTTCCCTCTCCCCTCCAACATGCATTTATCCTCCATTAATACTATTAATATTATTCATTTAAAGTTATTACTAAGCTTACTTGAACTTGATCTCTAGCTTCAGCAATTGTGGAAACGTGAGAATAATAGCCTGAAAATAAATTATAAATTAACTTTTTGCACAATTATGAAGAGAAATTATTTAAGGACGATAAATTTAGGTAATGCCCACCTCGATTATTGCAGGCCATCCATTCCACTTCCCGTTCATCAGCCATTTCCTGCCCAATCATATAGGTGAATACTCGAATCTATATACCATGTGAAATCAATTAGTGATTACTGTGATAACATCCACAGCACAATTAACGGATTTAGTAAATCATGCACACCTGTCGTAGCGGATGATTATAATAGTTGAAGACGTCCTCGTACAGTTGCGGTGCACCATCAGTTATTAGCATAATGGCCTGATTGCATAAACTTCCATCCCCTGAACGATTATACTGCAGGATAAAATCAACAGCTGATTTAGTGATTAGGTTTGAGAATCCTACTAAAGGCTGAATGTAATACCATAAATGAAACGGGAGCCAATGAAACAACACTTAACTCTTTGCAAAATCTCAAAAGCAGTGCTCAGGGCCCTGGTGAAGTTGGCAATATTTTCAGTGGAGATATTTTGTAATCCTTTCTTGAATTCTCGTATATTTTCCATGTTGGCTGGCACGAGCGAACTGTTGAAACATGGAACCAAATCGTCCACAGTCTCGCTAAACTGAAAACAGAAAGTAAATATATATTCTGTGAACAGGTTTCTTAATGAATCGATAAGTTGTTTAATAAAAATCCATTGAACTGCAAATTACACTATATATGGTGAAATAATCATCGTCGTTCAGAGTGTCTAAAATATTGAGGGCCACATGTTTAGCAATTTCCTTTCTTAAGCCTGTCATGCTGCCACTAGCATCCATCAAAATGACCATGTCCTTTGGTGATGTGGCAGCTTCAATGTACCTAGAATTGATGAACAAATAATAAATTCAGTATTTTAAAAGAATGATCCTGTGAGGATCCGTGTACGGGATCTCGCGGCCAAAGGCTGGGACAGAGACATCTTTTTGGTGGTGATAAACAATTTTATTGGAACGCAACTACATGTGCGGTGCAACGTCGAATAAAAGTACGAGCGAAACGATACAAAACAGGCGGTAAAAATCGTCCTAACGGATCTATCGCTACAACGCACTGTAAGGGGGCAAACACTGCAAACACCGAGGTTTTACGCAGTACAGCGAGGGATATCTAGCAGGAAAACACAGGGCGGGTACAAAGAATCTTTTGGGGCGGCACACGGCAGAAGATTCACCGGGTCAGGGTTGGCAAACACAGGGCCAGAGGTTCACAGGGACTGTCACGGGGAAACACTTTCAGACCAGATCGGGGTCTAAAGGAGGATTACTGCCCAAACTGAGCTGCAAATCAAGAAGACCTAAACTGAGGATTTGCAGCTCCTTTTATACTGGTCCGCTAATTGTTGTAGCCAATTAGCGGCCGAGTATCATCGTGCTTGGGTTTCGTGAGGGTTCCTCCTGGAACCTAATCAGTGACGCGTTAACTGGGGCGCGGGGGAACAACTATTTAAAGGAAAAAGGCGCGAATTTACGTAGGGGTTTTCACAATCCAAACACATCTACTAAAAAAAATCGATCATCAAGATAAAATGTACTGTATACAAGGGTTCAGATTGGCCCTTATTGTTTGCAACGCCAACTATTTTCCTGACTCCATGAAAATAATCGCCCGAGAGAATTTTTTAGTTATGAAATTACAAATAATTTGAATAATTTACTGAAGCTACATTTCATACTTATTTAATTAATATGTCAAACGCTTTCATTAGTAACCACTAATACATAATCAAAATCAAAAATTAAATTATGTCAGCTTTTCTTCTTTAATTAATTTACAATTACTAGCACCCAGGAAAGTTAGTAGAAGGCAATTTGTCTAACTTTTTTCAATAATGTGTACCCTTTCAAATTGTCTGACCTTTGCCTTCCATTCCCTTTCTAAAAATTCATTGCAATTAATGGGGGGTGTTATTCTTGGAAAACAAAATTGTGGATAACAAAGATGAAGAAATATACATACCAGGGTCGCATGCGGCAATCATATGTATCAACAGTCTCCGAGCTCCCCCATTCCATTGCTAAAGGAAACAAAAGATGAATTGGTAAATAAAGTGACAACATCGAATGTTATAATTTTTGTAATACAATCATATGCTGCCATACCTGGATATTGCCTAAGGAATCCTGAAGAACTGCCAAAATATTGCCAGTTGAGGGATGGATCCAAATGATAATTTGATTGGAAAATCGGATTAAGGTGCTCGGACCATCGAATGGCATTGATAACGTCAGCGGCTGGAGGTTTTGCAATTAAAGGTGCAACACTTGTTAATTATTTTCACTCATTATAGGCCTAAGATTCATTGGCAAAAAAGTTCATGACAAAACCAATTTCTTTTTATATAATATTTAAGCTTTTAATAGTATGAGGAAATGTAATACTTTTTTTTATTCTTTAATATTTTCAAGCAATATTTCCTTGTTGAAAAAGTGAATTTTTCTCACCTTTATTGTACACGTTTGTGGGAACGTGAATGGAACTGTTGTTGATATTAACAGGAATATTGTAAAAGTGTTTGTCTTTTGCTAATGCCAATTTAATCCCATCTGCTTTATTCAATGTTTTTGCATTATTATAATCAAACTGCAATAAATTCAGTGAAATTTGAAAATACCATTCTTAGTTCAACAATGTCTTAAAAAAATAATTAAGCTTTAATACCTCAAGGTTTTTATTGTATACATGACCCATCATGGCCTGTTCTGCCGTCTCAGTTATCCTCTGTGCATGAAATAAAATGATTCAATTACTTTTGCTTCTCCTTAATTTAGATAAGTAAGTTAAAATATGTTACCTGAACTGCTTGTATTTTCCATGCCATCATTTTTTCTATATCAGAACTCATATCCATAACCATCCTAGTGCCATCTTTTCTTCTCACCCATGCTCCAGTATCATGAAAGTGCTTTAGGAAAATACAAAAAAAAAATTACTTTATGTACTGCTTTAGTTTACATTTGTAATGTTAATAGCACTGAGATGTGACAGGAAGTATTTACTTTTTTTAAAGAGATTTTCACATCTGAAATTTCTTACCTTTTAACATTCCAAAGTACCATCATGGATACAAGTATTATTAAGACATTTTTCACTTTACAACCAGTTCACTAGTTTATTGTAGTAAATATTAGCATTACTAATGTACTGAGCAACTAATATGAAATTTTTTTTGGCTTCATCTGCTAATTTCTTAAAGTTATACTGCTTTCCCAAAATTTTTATGCTAAAATGGGGCTCAATGCACTTGTCAATTACAATTGGTTTACTGGAATATGCACATGCACTGATCCTCAATTTGGAAGAAAGATTTATGAGGATAATGCAGCTTTAATACAGTACAGCATACAAGTACAGCATAGGCTTCTTCCATTCTAATTGAATTTTGCTTATGAATAGCTTTCTTGCAATTGCAAGAACTTCATCCCACATGAAAAATGTACTTCAGAAATTATTTTGAGAATTGATGTGACGAATTTATGTAGAAAAAAATTACGAATTAATGCTCGGTAGAGAACTAAGGTTCAGCACGATTTTTGCAGAAGCAGATAGTTTTTTACTGAAACTTTTCAGCACCGTACACTTCTGCACAACATAAATTCATTTTATATACTCGTGCCTTACCGGGTAATTCCAAAACGCATTTTCTGCATAAATATATTCAAATCCTTTAAGAATGAAAATGCGGCAGAGTTGGTTGGTTCTCGTGAACGCATTTGATTCCACATATATGTGTAATTCACTTATAAGTGACTGACGAGTCATCACAATAACTGCACTGTAATGCTTTGATGAGACACAGCATTCAAGGGACAGTCCATAACTTTTTTACATTTTCACAAAGCACATCTGTTTTTTCACATTTTTCATATTCAAATCTTCACATCTGTCACATCCCACCCAGAGGTATAATATAGAATTTAGTCTTACATTTCGTATGTCCTGTACATAAGTCATGTATTTGGCGATTTCATTTATTTGATAACCGAAATGTGTCGCCCAGTCGCTAACACTGAAATGAATAAGACAAGCAAATTAATTAGCGTAATCTTATTTCAAACAAACTTTTTGACGAGTCAATGAGTAAGACAAGAACCCAAGTGTACATGGTGTTCATGGGCTAATTGAATGAACCAAATCAATTAAGTTGTTTCAAAGTATTTATTAGGAGGTCACCATATTTGCTCTCCAAGGATTGAAATTCTAAAACTGTGAACCGTATTCTCGTCAAAAATACCAAATACCGTACATTATTCGCTAAATTAATTAACATTACATTTTTGCAGTTAGCATCTTCTGAGTTTATATCAAAATGTAATAATTTGGTTGCCAACTGGAGATTATATTATTCTGCATACGATTTGTACATCGTTTTTAAAACGTTGGTGAAAAATAATGTTTGGAGCATGATACTCTTCGAACCTGTTGATATGGAAGGAACCCAAAAATGTCAAAAAAATCAGTGACTTGGCCAGAAAATTACAATTAACTACATTTGCTGTGCAGGATGTGCTAATTCAATAGGTTCACATGGCATATCCCCATATGTAGGTAGTTTAATAATTTAATCAGAATCAAGTGTACATAATTTGCATGACCCTAGTTCATTAGATATGGATGATGCTACTTTAAAGTCGAGAGAATCCACAGCATAACAAACTTTGACGGGTTCAAAACTCAAATGGATATTTATAAAACAAATCTTCAAGCATGTAATGGTTAATTGGTTACTTTTCATAGGTGTTGGAGCAGAAGTAAACAAAAAGAAAGAAGTAAAGGGGGACAAGAATAAAGTCAAATGCTTGAAAATTAAGAAATTAAACACAACGTCAAATACTGAGATCATAGCAATGTATCACCTCTGTCACTGGAAGCAAATAGCCACAATGTAAGTGAAAATAGGGCGAATTGGATTCAGTATGAAATGTTAGAAAACCTGTTGAAATATAGTTTTACAACATATAACCTCGGGGATTAAACCCAGGTCTCCAGCAGACCTACTCCATGATGTTCCGACTTGGTTTTGCATTAGACAAAACTTTAAAAAAATTATAATTTAATTTTTTTTTTTGTTTGCATAATAATGTAAAAGGTGCATAACGGAAGCAGTTTCAGAAATGAAGGTCGAGAGGTATGTGAGAATAATTCTAGACGCTTTCTTGCGTCGCCTAGCAACTGCCCAGGTCTGAAAAATACCGCAACTAAGAAGATGACGTCAGTTTTGATCCCGCAACGCATTCCTATTTTAAGGGAAAGGGGAATGTCAATTTGGGAAGCATAAATTGACTTTTTTTTTGGGAAAGACGTGTGCAATATTGAGCATGCCTTTTTTAAAGAAAGTTTTCTTTAGAAAAAGTGATTGCATTTTAATTTCAAATTCCATTTGATGTCACAAGATATTATTTTTCTTTCTCAACCAACAAAATTCACTTTAGGCCCATTGGCGACGCTTTGCAGTTCTGCAACTACTTAAAAAGACATTATCCTCAAATTAGTCAGCATAATACCTGTGTATACAATGTATACTAATTCGACTATGATAGTATGAAATTTTCAAATTGGAACATTTGAATTTTTAAAGATTTCCAAATTTATCGCATCACCAATTTTCAGATTTATGAAGAAATTTAATTTTCACATAATTCACTACTTTAGTATTGCTGCAAGCGTCTACTTGTGAATACTGGGTGTATCACATAGACTTCTGAACGTAGAAGTGACAAACAAGTGTTATGGAGGGGGGGGGGATGGGGAAGAAGAGGGGTACACATTTTTTCAGAAATTACAACGCCCATATCTGTGTCACTCCTATGTCCAGAAGCCTCTGTTACATACAGTATTTAAATCCTTCATCACCCTGGCACTAAGTCTGCAGTCATGACCCAGTTTCCCCCTCCCCCACACACAAAGTGCATATAGGGATTTATAGTAATTTATCTTAGTTGGAAAAATAGCAATGCAATATATTAGATTAATATCATTATATGGTGATGTGATGAATAAATGGTTGAATTGCTTCGGTATTTTCGCAATGAAGAGAGAGATTAAAAGGAAAGTTTCATCTCGTGATAAGTTATATTTAAGGGGGCTGTCCATACTTTTAACAGCATGGGTCTTTGGGGATTTCAATGTTAAATTCGTTTTCTTTAAACTGATATAACTCAAGAACGGGTAAAAGAAGAACGATGTGGTTTGATTTTTTTAAAAGATAATACAATTTTGCCCGATTGTACAGGTCACATGGCAGATAAACAAAAAAATCATACTCCACGTTTTAGTAAATTTAATTGTCCTTCATAAAAATCAAACCCCATCGATTTATATTTAGCCATTATCGAGAAATTTTAATTTTAATTTAACATGGAAATTCCCATAGAAGCATGCATGCTCTAAAAAGTATGGACAGCCCCCTTAAGAGAACAATCATAAAAACTTGATATGAGAATATGGAATTTTGATAGTTTTATACAGCTTACAATAAAGAAAATATAGCTAGTTACTGAGCGTGATTTGGTGCAAAATGCAGTTCAGTGGAAGTAGCCATAATATCGACATATTTTCGATTTGTCCCTCTAGTGGGGATTTGAACAAGTAAGTCCGCCATTTGAATGCCAGAGGGTTGGTTGTCAACAAATAATTTTTACCATAATTTGTTATTACATATAGATGATGCTCACAAATCTTATTTCCATATAATATCCTCATTCTGGTGTTTGTCAGTGTCATAGCTGACTATCTATCAATTGGACTTTAGTTGTTAAAAATGGTCTGCATCTCAGACTGTCCCTTAATTAGACCACCTCGCTAAATGTTATTCTTTGATTGATGCATTTCAATTGTACAAATCCATAAATACACTAAATGACTATTAGTATAGTACTGAACTGAAGTGAAGCCAAGAATGTAACTTTCAGAGATGGAAATAACACGATTTACTCACAGATGGCGCTGTACTTGAATCTCAGTAAGTTGAGGATTACTTACTAAGTACTAGTAAATCTGTTTAACATTTCAATTGTGAGATAACCCCAGTACTAAATGGCATCATGATATGCTGATTGTATGGTACCGGTACTGAGTTGAATTGAATTGAATTACTTTCTCGTGTCAACTTTTTGAGCTCTTTCATTTAAAAATAATTTGTCATGAGGTGAGACTTTCCCTTTAACATTGAAGTATTTAACATGGGAGTATCCTCCTGATGTGGGATAACCCCCCTACCAAATGACATCATGATATGCTTATCGTAGGATACTGAGTCGAAATTGAAACATTATTTGTTTTTTTATGACAAAAGACTAGTGCTTAGAAACAGATAAGTAATTTAATAAAAACCGTAATATATTTTCTATCTTGGAAAAAGAAAGTTTCAAAAATCTGGTAAAACTAAAGCTAACTTTTTAATAATAAATTGCAATTAAGTGTAAAGTCGGATTGCCAGAGATTTCCCCTGGAGAGGTAGGCAATCACGCACAGCACCTTTGTGATGCAGTGAAACCACTGCATTCCCTGGCCAGGAAAAAATGGGACTATTAAATAGCTGGTAACGGCCTTTTACGATGGGAGAATATTGAAAACATGTAAGATTGCACACTTGGGGGTAAGTAGCGTTGAGAGGAAGAAAAAAGGGCGAAACGACCACGAAAACCACCTCTTATTACATTTTACAACATTGAAAAATGCGGTTGCCATAACAACCAATGAACAAGATGGCCGACAACGAAGAATCGATTTAAAATACCATCCCTGCATAATTTCAAATTGGAAGTCGGCGTTGAGGTTCAAAGGGCGAACCAGTCAACCAGTCACAATGTTAATAAATTAATTATCACCTACTTGAAGTAAACGATAATTGTAACCCATTGGTGCTTATAAACGTAAAATTACGCACACGTATACCGATCTAAATACTAACTCAAAAAGGTACCTACCGCACTGAAATTTTTACACTATTTATTAATCCGGTTTCACATATACGCTCGTATATATCAGACAAATAATCCGCAGTACGCATTTTCTTTCAATTTCGACAATTAACAAAATCGACCTGTGTAACAACGTAACATGCTTTTAAACACCACGGTACCCGGCAATCGTGTGCTATTTCAGGAAATTTCATCTAAATACTTTGCCTTAAGCAGTGTATCGCACACATTTCTGGATAATGTATGAAAGAAAATAAATATTAAATTTATATGATAAACCTCTCCATACGCAAATAATATATTTTTTTTAATATATATTTTTTGTTTTCTCTGCATCTGTATACTTCCCCCGACTGCCTGCGCCATTTTGGATGGTCTTTTCTAATCCATTAAAATGCGTTAATTTGTGGCAGCCTCATAAAACCCCTCAAAATGGAAATGCATGCTCATTTTCGACTTACTCATTCTCCTTGATCTCTAAGTCACCCTTGACATCCGTCGTTAATCCAATTAGCACAACTAAAACATGTAAGAAATAATAAAATTTGGCTGGAAATGTCCTTAGTCGCCGTTTCCAATGATTATTAGAAACCATTTTGGGATGTTGTGGGCATGGAGGGTTGTAAGGAATGGAATGCCGGCTGAAGCCACGCCCATTAAACCTGTCGATCAAAAGAGGGAGCACGAGAGGGCGCCAGCAAACAGGCTGTTTGCCAATTTTTCCCGGCTCTTTTCGAACTGCACCAAAGCATGTAAATCTACTTGCACCAACAAATTCAACCATCTATTCCTATTGGAATCCAATTTTACATTTGAAATGAGAATTAAACTGCAATTCCATATCATCACATTATTGTTCACAGCTTTAATTTTTCAGTCCAACCTGTACGTTTCTTTCCTGCACCAGCAGATGACCTGTCACAAAATACCAAAAACGCAAATGTTTTTGTGCAAAAAACAACACTAGCTGCCTTGATCGACTTACCTGCATGAACTGAGAAATCTGAATGATCTGAAACTTATCAAAAGAATTGCATAATTATCCCACTACTTGTGATATTTACGCCGTTCTTTTACTCGATCGATTTCAGTGTAATTGTAATTTAACTTTTACTTCATGAAATTTTACTTTTGTGCTAGTGCACATACATTTTTGAACTGCTGTCAATAAAAGGACTAAACTTGAGCAAAAGACAAATTACACTTACATGTATCGGTAATTCCTTTTTTAAAATTATTAATACCGTATTAAAACTACAATAAAAATTAATTGAAAAGACAATTTTTTTTATTGTTGACTCATTCAAGCAACCAATACATAAAAAAGACAGGTCTACTTGGACTATTTTACTTACTAAATTTGTCTACAAAGCAAGACTTAAAACAGTACTAAAATTAAGTCGTCAAAGGCAGATTTTGATAATATATTCTTGAGTTTTCATAACACAACACTTATAACCTTTGGCCATTTTACCTACTTGACCTTAGTTCAACTTAATCTGTAGCAAAAGATCTAACACCCACAATTTAATTTTCACAAAATAATACTTCATATTTACCTCTGATCGAATTGTAGGATAAATCTTAAAAATTAGGTCGAATTTTCATTTGCACTTGATCAAAATGTCTCCCATCTTTGTCCATCCAATACAGAGTTCCCAAATAGACGAAAGCAAGTCGGATGCTTTGATTAAATGCGGACGTAGAAGGCACTTGCAAAGTCATCATCTGTGCATGCACTTCGGGCGCAGGCGACCCTCCGTCGGTTTTCCATAGTGGAGCATTCAAGTTGGTGCCTCCTAATGGATAGCTGCACAACCGACGGAATGGGGGATTGGCCACTGGATGATGCCACCATCCACTGCGTTCTAACCAAGCACAACCACGAGATGCCGGGTCCTCTTCTCTGTCCCACGTCCAAAATGGCCGATTATGTTGCAAGTACAGACCATCCGTGGCATTTCCAGAATAAGATCCTAATTTCAGGACATAATCTTCTTCCTGAAAAGTAGATTGGATATAAAGAATTGAGAAGGAATTAGAAACGCAAGAGAAAAATAACTTTTCAACCTCTGAACCCAAAGCAAATCTTTCGTAGTTGGCCACCCAAAGTCTGCCGTCTTTGGAATTGCGTAGTTCCACTTTTAAAGTGTATCCGTTAGATGGTCGAACTGTAAGCATGTGGACTGCTTCGTTCCCTAACCAGAATTCGGCTTCCGGATTGCCAAATCCCTGCTTGTACGTTATCCAATCCCTGTGAAAATCCAAAGGTTCCTTGGCAAAGTTGCCTCTGCTCTGAATGATGGTCCATCCGCCGCTATCCAATTCCATATCACATCGAACCCGCATTGGACTGACATGTGGCACCGGATATATGACATAAATCCCACTCTGAATGTGCCCTTTCCTCCTGAAATCCTCACAATCACGATTGAATAATAACTTCTCCATGCTGTTCTCGTATTCATGTCTAAATTCTGAATTCCAAGTTTCAAGGTTTCTTAATTGGGACGAAATCTTGTTCAAGGCACGTGAACCACTGTGAGCGCACATTCGTTTCAGCTGCTCAAGAAGAGAAGGTTCCAAATTGGGAACTAAATCGACCTTTTCTGCCCGTGAAAATGCTCCATCTTCCCTCGATTGGGCACAGTCACCGGAACCAGATCCAATTTCTTGCTGGGCATTGATATTTTGCTCGATTTTTTCTAATCTCCAATCCAAATTGATGAGAATTTCTTTGATTTCTAGAAAATGCTTATCGCTGCTAGTGAAAACAGGGAGATTAATTTAAAAATAAAAATTAAAAAGTCCATTTTTCTAGTACTGATTGAGATTTGTTCCTTACCTCAGTCTACAACCATTGTTTTGGACAGAAACAAAAAAACTCGTGAAAAGCACAAATTGATAAATGAACAATGAACATTGCACAACCCAAGACATTTTGCTGACAGCTGAAAACACCAGACGCGATGATACATAAAATTTAAGCAGCTGCAAATTCCATTAATTTTTTTTAGACCAGATGTCCGCCATTTTGAGTATTAAATTAAGGATAGCGTTAAGAAATAATTTCATTTTTTATTTTCAAAAAATAAAGATAAACTAATTACATTTATGGGAGCAAAAAATACTAACATCTATAGCTATGGGGTTGTCCATAAATTGCGTTTGTGTATAACTCCATTTTCTATCCCCCCTCCCATGTTACATCTTGTGACAATTTGGGAACACCCTTCCTGTTACATTTGTAAGTTAACAATGAAATTATTCATAGTAAGAATGCTTGCTTGAATGCATGTGAACAAAACCACCTTAACTTCTAAAGATTATTGTACAATTACTTTTAATGTAAAATTATGTTTCTATTTTTACCATGTTTTGAAATTATTTTCCAATTCAAAATGGCCGCCTACTTCTATTAATACCAAAACGTTTATCTTACATCTATAAAAGCTTTTTGCAAGTATTGCCTTTCTCTCTGTGATAGACTGCCATGCTATCAGTTAGCTTGCACGGCCCATGTAAGTCATTGGGCATGTCGCAGTACTCTCAGCATTACACTTGCGATGGATTGTGGTAGTGACCAACTTAATTTTAGCGATAAGGGTTATACATCATTTATGGACGACCCTTAGCAATATTTTGGGGATCTTCCTCAATATTAATACTTTTTATATGAAGTGTATGTAAAAAATCTTTGCCCCAATCCTATAGAAACTAATAAAACACGGACGAGAGTATACCAATAGAAATGCTACAAATAAAGAGTCAAGCTTTTCACTTAGCATCAATAAATTATATACCAGAAATATCCATCAAAGCTGCAATCACCATTTTTTTTTAGGTTGTAGGAAGAAAAAACAGCGACTAGAATTTGGGGTCATACAAAAAATAAAAATTTCCAATTTTTAAAAGTTACCTACTGTAAGTCAAAAAATGCCAATGCTAACTTAACTTGGTATAAAACAAATTCCCTTTGAGATTAAAACAAATTACGATGGATGGACTGGGTGCGCTGCAGGTTCCACCAATAAGAGTGTATTTATAAAGTTCTTACAAAGACAGAGAGGAATGCAAGTAATACTAATAGACCAAAATTTAGGGGAGTTACGATCATTGCTGCATTTTCATAAGCCAAGCTCTCGGGTCCGTTAGTAAAACTCCACCTGGTCGTGGGCTGCGTGGGCATTGCACGAGAGCTTGGTCCCACGGGCGGTGCGGCATTGGTTACGGTAAAAGTAGGCCCGACGGATATCTCGTTGGCATCAGCACAGCTGTCTGACACTTGCCTAAATGTCAATAAATGAGGCAAAATACAGGTAATAGGAATTCATTTTTATTAAAAAAATGGCTAGCATGGCATACTAACCCGCTGGCCTGACATCTGGAAGCCAAGAAACTCATGGCTTTGTCCATCATGGCGGAGGCGAAGTCTCGAGCAGTTGATCCACAAATGGCATTCGTGTTGGTAATGACACAACTGTCAAACTTACGATAGTTGCTACAATATGAAAATAATATTGTTACAGCCTCAATGAAAACTAACATGTTCCAAAAAAAATTATTTGCATGGTAATTAGCCTCTCATTTATGTATTTAAAATTAAAAATTTCACTTAAAACAACATTTCTTGATTGTTTTACAGCGTTCTTTTAATAACAAATTATCTACCGTATAGCGATGCCCCTTTGAAGTGCATTGTCAATTAGCAGAAAATGTTTTGAAATTGTTTTAATAAAATTTGGACATTTCAAGTCACTACAGCCAAATTTATTTTCATAACAGGATGATTCAGTTGCACTGAATTTCTCCTGCGCTTCAACTTTGTAATTAGATTTTTGCTCTGTCTTTAACAAGATGCGCGTCCTCCTCAATAAAAATCTCAACGAGAATTGGTGTGGTTGTGATGGACCAATACACTGGCCACTTAATTTCTTGGACCTAACTCCTCCCTGCCCCAATAAATTTGTATGGGGGTTTCTTAAAAATATTGTGTATTCCCAGAATCCGCGTGATATTGATGATTTGAAACGCAACATCTGTGAAGCGTTTGAAATTCACCAGAAATGTTTGCTAATGCATGGAAAAACTTAAGCTTTCGCTATGACCTATGCATTGCAAGTCACAAAGACCACGTTGACCACGTGCTCCAAATTTGAAATAAATCTGACAAATGGTTTTAAAGTTATATAGAATTTCCCTTTTGTGTCATTTCTAACTGACCATTCTATATATTTCCTTTCAGCGCATATTTATTGAAATGCTAAAGGTGGTACACTATTCTGAATCACTCTATTCTAAAGCACTAGTCGGTGCGACTGAAGTCATGCTTAAGGTTTTTTAAAATTTGCAGATGTGGAGAAAATGGAAACACAATTTTTTGATTAAAGGATATACTAACTTACCAACATAGTTCATTGGTGTCAAAGTCATGGGATACTTGACGAGTCATTTTCTTGTAGAACTTCCCGCAATAGGCATCATCAGTGCAAGTCCTTTTGATGCACTCTGCATGCTGAAAATATTCTTTAAAATAGAAATGGCGATATTTTTATAAAGGTAGTTGTTAAGTAGCCTGCAAGAACCTGAGTAACAAAACTCTTACGTTCTTGATATGCAGTGTCGGTGCAGAGATTTCTCACGCTATCCAAGATGGTTCCAACGGCTTTCTTGAAATCGTTCTTTTGCTGTTCGTCCAGACAATCTGCTACGTAGCCTTCGATACATTCCAGAAACTTGCTCCAAGAATTACAAACGTCTTCCACATCAGCCTTTGTGGTTGGAAATGTGAAGCGATCATTTTCAAGAAATGTGTATGCCATACTGAGGCAAGTTTGCAATTTTTCAGGTGGACAGGGTTCCAAGGGCGTTACACATTTCACTGAAAATAAAATTATAAACATTTCATTAGCTCTATTAATGAACGGTAAAACTTACTTCCAATGAAGAGGGAAAAGTTTCTGTGCTATTTCTAAACATATCGATGAAAGATAATTTATTTAAAATTTGCTGAATATAGATGAAAAAAATATTTTCAGAAATTTAAATATTTTTAGTTTAATCCGACTGTAAGGTCCGAATTGAATCAGATACTATTATTGTAAAATGTTCCAATTTCAAGGCTTTTCAAACATGAATTTGGCTTAATTGTTCAAATTCAAACAACAAATCTATAGTAAAATATCAATGTTCAGGGATTTCTCTAGGATGTTTATGAGTTTACATCACTTCCGTCTCGTAGCCTACACCATCACTGGGAAAACAATGTTTTTCAGCAATTTGTATTTTCCAAGAGCCTTGAAATGACATTTGAGTATTGTGTGATAGAAAAGAATGTTATGAAGGTGAACCATTTTAGCTCAGTTTAATATTGGATGGATAAGATTAATTTTCATAAAATAAGTTTACCGAGTAAGCCTATTTTGGGGCATTTATTTATTCAATGATGCTTTGCAAAATTATAGCAAAATTCGTGCTAGAACAGATGATGCTTATTATTGGTCCTTTTTCTTACATTCTATAAGAAAATGGAATAATCCTTCTAAAAATAATTCAAAATTATTAACAATTCAATTTAACCATGATGTTTAAGTTACTACTGACATTCTCCACCTGACTCTTAATAGTGGGATTACCCCTCCCCTTACACCAAATGGCATCATGATTTGCTGATCGTGGGGTACTGAGTTGACTAGAAATTGAATAATTATTTAGTTCCTAAACTACCTTGAAGCAAACATCTGTTTATTTTAAAATCATACTGTCCAGCCCATACAATCCGTGGTAAACTGCAAACTTTCTGCTGTAAAATTGTGACGGATGTTATGAAACAAAAACTGTTCAGAAAAACTATTTTTCAATAAATAGAAGCGAATAATTCTTGTGTGTCATGCATTGTATATACCATGTATACAATGCATGACGACAAGTCATGGCACCCGTAAATCATCAAGGAAGTGTCTAGGTTCTGGTATAATATAAATGAGGTTTGTCAATTAATTACGTTTGAAACAAAATTCCAGAAAATGGAATGAAAAATGGTGAATGATTGTGTTTTCAATTTTGACTCCCTCAATTGATTTTTCCACAATAACAAAAAAAAACAGTTATGCAAGGCATTGTTATGTGGAACAACGCCCTCTGGTCACGCAAATAGGGAAAATAGGAAGATTGTGGGTGAAAAGTTAAATAAAAAAAAAAGAAATTCAGAGGTCCTATTGCACCACTTTCGTGCATTAAGGAACAGGAAACTATAACCCGGCCATTTATTTTTATATACCGGGTATATTGGATGGCGCTGCGTGTTTCATCTGTGGAAACAAAATCCTTGTGGCGAGGATGCATTTATGGGGGAAAAAACATTGTTTCAGAATTAATCTTCGTGGGAATGGCAGTAATTACGGAAACAAAAAAACGAAATCGAGTCATATTCATCACAGTCATATGGGTCAAAAATAAAAGTGTAAAACAGTCATTGAAAAGATATGATCACTTTTGATATCTTATCAGCTTAATTTTAGGTAAAAAATTGAAAATAAAATCGCTTTACAGGATACTGGATTTGAAAAATCAAAAGACGGAAGCCAACAAACATAAACTATATGTTCATAATAACATTATAATAATTGTACCAAGGTGATTGATTATAGCAGTTGGAATATAACCAAAAATACACGGGAATAAAATGTATGGAGTTAATTACTTACATTGGAATAGAAGAAGGATTAGTAAAAAAGCTGATGTCAGGTAGCTTGAATAAATCCAGTCCATGTTAGATCAATTCCTAGTAAGCAATATCTGAACTACGGAATTCTGGAAAAATGAGACAAAAAAATAAAAATACTTAATAATATTGTCCCAGTTCAATTTTTGGCACATTTCCATTTTCTTAAGGTTATAGTTTATTAATAATTATTGTATTATGAGGGTTTTGAAAGTAATATTAGAGAAAGTAATTAAAAGAGCAATTTTATCATTTACCAATATCGATTAGCAGTATTGTTTAGCTGACAAGGAAGTCCAAGAAGTAAGGCAATATAACATCATTTCAATCAAGCAAATATAGTCCAGTCACATTATAATAAAATTATGAAACAGCATTTGGATAGAAAGAAATGCAGTAAAAATGGTTTGTTCCTGACAAAGAATTGGTGAATTAATTTACAATTTGGCCCATTCCATGTCAAATCAACCAGTGCCTTCCACCACACCATCCCCAATTTTTATTAAATTTTGCATGCAAGT
>JAQIXP010001354.1:0-18853 GCA_034700285.1 Proteroiulus fuscus | reverse complement strand
AATGTTAAATGATAAATGTTAAACAATGTTCAACAATGTTCGACAATGTTCAACAATGTTCGACAATGTTTAACAATGTTTAACATTCAACAAATTACAATGTTAAATGATAAATGTTCAACAATGTTTAACAATGTTCATTCTTCAACCTACAACAAAAATAATGTTAAATGATAAATGTTCAACAATGTTTATTAATGTTCAACAATGTTCAACATTCAACAAATTACAATGTTAAATGATAAATGTTCAATAATGTTCAACAATGTTTTTCAACACATTTTATCTTGCAATGCAGTGCCAGAAATTTGGAGAATTTAACAAGGATGATCCTGCTTCCTTTCGATTTCCTGAAAATTTCTCGTTATATCCGCAATTTATGTTTCACTTGCGACGTTCACCATTTCTTCAAGTCTTTAACAACAGCCCTGATGAGACTTCATTTTACAGGTAAACATCTTTTCTTTGTTCGTAGCAAGTAAAAACCTTTTTTTTTCATCAAATTTTTGAAATTTAAAATTGAATATTCCTACTATTCGATAGGCACATGCTGTTACGTGAAGATATGACCCAGTCATTGATCATGATCCAACCCGTCCTGTATTCGTATTCGTTCAATGGCCCTCCTGAACCAGTTTTGCTCGATACTAGCAGCATTCAACCAGATCGCATTCTTTTGATGGACACTTTCTTTCAAATACTTATTTTCCATGGCGAGGTTTGTGATTTTTAATATCAAAGGTTTATCCCTTATTTACCATTCATTATGTACCCATATTTCTTTAATAGACTGTAGCACAGTGGCGAAGTCAAGGATACCAAGAGCTGCCAGAGTACCAGAATTTCAAACAGCTCTTACGAGCTCCGGTGGATGATGCGCAAGAAATCCTACAGACTCGATTCCCAATCCCACGTTACATTGATACGGAGCAAGGAGGCTCCCAAGTAAGTAAACTTGTCATTTTTTATTGATTAATTTTTAAAAGCAAAATAGTTAAATTAGAATTGAATTATTACAGGCTCGCTTCCTGCTTTCCAAAGTTAATCCTTCACAAACTCATAACAACATGTATGGATTTGGCCAGGTAAGGGAATTTTTTGTTTTTGAATGTACATTTAAGATTTTTTACACGTGTAGTATGCTAGCCATGGCAGTAGACGAATAACTAAGAATGGTAGATCGCCAAATTGCTGCTTTATTATCCAAAGAATTTATGTTCCTTTATTTGTTTAAATTATAATGATTTCGGTTTAAAATTAAAAAAAGCCTGAAAGAAGTACTATTTAACTATAACGAAGTTTCAATATAATATTTTAGCTGTTAACTTGGATGTATACCGTATATATTCTGCAAGTCGTGGTTGTGCATTATTCATTTAATAAATAAAAGGTCAGATAAAAGGGAAAATCTCCTCAAAATATTAGCAGACATGCATAGTTCAGTGTAAATTTGTTATTGATAATAATTTGAGACTTGTCCATTCCTAAAAACATTTTCAAACTAACAAATAATGCACTGTTTAACATTTTTTATCATCACAAATTGATACATTGATATAACTATTGATACATTATTAATTTAAATAATTACTGTAATAATAATAATAATCCCACTAATATAACTTTTATTATTTTGTTTTTCATTTTATTTGTGATTTGTCACCTCCAGCAGGCTATGTCATTTACCAGTGAATCAGGGGTCTGTTTACCAAAACAAATTTTTGTATATTTCAAAATAGTAAATGGGAACTGCTTTTCCTTGCTTTGGTGGAGGGTTTTAATTTCTTTAGTTAAGGTGGCCGACTTGTGATGTGTGTCATTTCTTTATTGGTAATACGGATGCATGATCACTCTTCTAGAGTAGAAGTTTGCAATTTGCATCATGATTAAGGTACACTTATACATCTGAGTTTGTCCATATTAATTTTTCCCATTTTTCAGGAGGGAGGAGCACCTGTACTCACAGATGATGTCAGCTTACAAGTTTTCATGGATCACCTGAAGAAATTGGCTGTTTCAAGTTCATCTTAATTGTTCAGGCAAGTGTCATCATAAAATGTCCATTACTGATTTTCTTCTCAAAAATCCTCATCAAAGATAGGTCTTCTATATCCTAAAGTTAAAACTTGCTTTCAAAGTGATCAATAAGTCTTGAGTAATTTAGTTTAATTATAATAATAAAGTGTATGCTTAATTGCATTTAAATTTCTAATGCTGTAAGAAGCCCTCTCTCTGTCCTGTGAAATATATATGTGTAGATCGAAGCCTTTGAGAATAGCAAATTTGTTAAAATGTTTTAAGAATTAAAATGTTTGAGCTTGAACTATTCAACTGTTCGAAAAAAAAAAAGGTTTACCTTAATTGTGCTGTCGACCATTGATAACCAAGCAGTAAAACGGTGATCTGCCCTCGGGAGTGTGGGCTCAACTCCTTATTTTTCCTTACCGGCTACCTACTACCGTAAGTCTTCTAATAAACTCTTCTCACTAATTATAGCCCCATAATCACAATAGCACAAGACCAGTTTCTAACTATAACCCTGTTATAGACTCTGTTTCAGGGAGCATGATTTTATTGAGTTCCATTTATTAGTCTAAGCATATGGTACCTACAAGTAATACTGTTTCAGTATGATAGAAGCTCTGACTAACAGGTCTTAGTTTTAAAGGAAAATGGTGTCTATTTGGGCTTTATATTTTTATCCCAATACATGTATTCGGGACATTATTTATTGATTGGTGAGCTCAAATCAATTTGCAATTTTCGTGCCTTTCCTAATTTTTCATGCTCTTCCTCCTACAACCCATTTCTTTCAAAGTGGGACTTCCCCTTTAACTGACGTAAAAAGATACTTGTCTAAATATTTTATTCTTGAAATCTTACATAATGAAAAACTGAACAAAAATTGAAATTAACAGGTAGTTTATTTCCATTTATTTACATTAAATCATGTTCTTGTGCATGTGTTACTAAATGCGGTACAAAATATTTTAAGCCGCTTTTTTGCAAAATGAGTTGTGACCTTGTCTCACTCACATGCTTCTGGAATGATCCTAAATACCTCATCCTTTTTATCTGTTAAGCTTTTCACTGCTCATTTTCCCATTAAAAATATATGTGATCTGGGCAGATGAGGGACAGTCTGAAAGTAGTTCTGGGAATGCAATTCAACTAAGTTAGTGGAGGAAGCGAATGCTCATTTTCTGCTCTACATCAGTCCTGGCTAAAGCTTCACAAAATTCTTCGAAAGAAATCATGTTATCGTGATCCGTATCAGCTTCTTTAATTGTCCTCTCTGCTATACTGGACAGCTGAAATTAAAAGAGGTTGAATAATAAGAGCCTGACAATGTGAACACATGAGTCAATGCATTAAAGTAGCAAAAGTCAATACCTGATCATCAGAGATGTTTGCTCCAACCATCATATGGAGAACAGCTAACAGCTCATCTTTCGAGATGCGACTGTCATCATCGAGATCGTACATCCGAAATGCAACTAAAAAGCATTTGAAATGGGGTCAATTTCTCTTTCACTCATGGACAACTCCACTGTAAGGAGGGCAATTTTGTAGAAGACTTGGTTGTAATAGATATAGGGAGATAATTTCTTAATTTCTCATCTGCAGTGATTACGGAGTTTCCTAATTTAGTAATTTCTCTTACTTTAAGAAAACGGAAGTTATATAATTCATTAGCTTAAATTAGACAACTTATATTCAGACTTCAGTGAACTCTTAATGTAAACGTAATAAATACTGTACTATATTACTGTTTAATACTAACGATTTTTAAATGTTGTCACTGCAAAATGCTTTCTTTAGAAAGGCAAGTAAGCCCTTTGTGCCAGCTGTACAACCCCCCAGTTGCTGGTACGACCTCATTCAGCAAATTTTTTATGTGGTCATGTGTTCTTAGTAAACACTTAACATTTAAAACTTCCCATCCATTACTGAGGAAATGCCGGTAATCATCATATTTAATTTATTGTAACGTACATCGTAATTTTTCTTCTCTGCTGTTCAGCTTGTTTTCTCGTGACTTCTTTACAGGACGGAATCTTGACAAGACCTTAGTGAATTCTCGAAAGTTGAGTTCATCACTAATATGATACAGAATTAGCATCTTGTTTTACAGGTTTATCATTTCAAAGAAATTAGAATGCTTTAATCTCCTTTATATTTCCCAAACTGGGATAGATTTGAGCTGCTAGATTTCAGAAATGTGTTAAATTGTTACTATGAAGAATTTATTTGCACTAATAAACGTAACTGAAGGAGGGTGGTGGTGGGGTGGAATTTTATGGGCAACGTAACTAAGGTGACCTTAAGAAAAGGGATCTGTAGTAAGGAGGGAAGAAATGAGGTCGTGACTGGCTTTTAGTGATACCATGGAAAACAACGAAAGCTACAGTCAAGGCAGCCGACCTTGGGAAGAGAACCCAGGTCCCCCGAGTGCCAGGCAGGAGTGCTAATCACTCAGCCAACCCAGCTCAGTAAGAAGGGGTTGGAGTAAAAATGATTTTGTTATGCAAACGTAATTTATAGACAATCGCCCTGTATTTTCCCTAAAACATGGCACCTCAAATCTAACCAAGTTAGGGTGAAAAAGTATGTAGCCTACTTTTCCTTGAAGAAAGCATGGACAATGCGATCTCCTAGAGGATTGATGGCCAGTTCGGGTATTCGTAAAAAATCTTCGCGGCTATAGTAAAAACACCATGAAATAGTAATTGAGAAATTCCTAAACTCAAGTGATTGCAATTTGCAATCATTGTGAATGCAAGATTGATCCAATTTTGAAACCCTGTCTTTCCCTAATCTTTACAAAACAATATTACATCCAAGTTGTTTAGGGAAATCAAGTACCGTAAACAAATTTGTATACCTCAATGACGCATCATCATTTTTGTCCAAACTTGTGAATCTACTGTACAATCTCTCAATTTGACTTGGCGAAACTGAACACAAAAATGAAATGTAAGAGCCAATTAATGCTGAATCAGCTGGTAACACCCAAATTTTATCCACAATCGACCCCTTCCCAAGTAGCTAGACTAATATATAACGTGTTCCTTACATCCAGTTTCCGAGTGAATTTCGTTTATTTCTTCTTCTTGCAATAACAATGAAGATTTGTTGCCCATTTTTTTTAATAAATATTAGATTAAAATTGAAAACAAAAACAAAGCGGATACTACGTCCCTTGACTTTTCCTTGTGACGTAGGTTTTTGTATTAGACCAGAGTGTCTGCTTTTCATTACAGGTCACCTTGGCCTAAAATCCTGCTAAAATTTACTTATCACTACAATACTCCAGATGCGAAAATTGACTCATTATTTCGAAAATTATGCTAAAAACTAGTGCAGTGGGCTTAATTCAAACGATTGCGTGATTTAATTTCGCAGAATATCTGCAATTGAAATTAAATTTTTACATTATTCCATGGTGTAAGCGACGTCTAGCAGCGAATTTGCTTACCAAAGGTTGAAAATATTGCCTTGAACACGTGCTAAAAATTAGTTGCTTAATTATGACGTTATTTTCCCATGGACTTTGAACTTGTTGAAGTCAACGTGAGTTAATCAATTTTTTAGTGTGAAATAATGTTCATTTAACATTCAACTGAGTTCTAACCTGTGAGATTTGCATTTCTTAAAATGAATAAATTAACAAGTGGTTTGAAATCTGTCGGTAGAGTTGTGTTAGTGTATAGTTTGAGTTGCTTCTATACAACAATTATCGTTTTAAAGACCTTATTCAAAGTAATTATAAATGGAACGTCGTATTTGAGTGTTAAGCCTCGTCCTACACCACCTGCCTGCCTCAATGACCCAGCATTTGGAACACACCAGTATGCCAAGTTAAAGGTATTGATATTTTATTAGCATATATTTCGGTGTAACTATTTTACGTAAATGTGACTAACTACTAACTACTGGTTATGCAGCACTGGGCTTTTAAAAATAAGAAATTAATGCATATGTTCCCAAATACTTTTATGAAATTAGCTAGGCCTATAGTTTTACTACACTATAGCTAGAGAGCGAAGACTTGCTTTAGACTGCCATATATTGGGTGATAGTTGAAATCGGTTGTGGGCCTTCTTTACTTATACATCGACCTATGGAGGGGTAGGACTACAACATCGCGGTTGAATCCTGTACGCACTTGGTGAATCCAAAAGTGAATCCTAAGTGCATCTGGTGAACCTGTATCATGAAACTGGTGGCTAATTTACCAAAAGAGCACTTCCTAGTGCTCATTGGGATAACTCTCCCAAATATTTGCATGGGTGAGTCCAATGCTCGATGTATGGTTAACTCACGCTCATAACACTGGAAACACCTAGCTAATCTGGAGTCTTGCTTCTCAACCCAAGATCGGCTACCCTGACTGTAGTATTTGTGGTTTTCCAAGGTTCGTCTGCTGGGACAGCTCCACTAACAGTCGGCGACGACCACATTTCTTCCCTCCTTATATCTCCTCATGTTCTTTTTCCTAAATGTCTTTCTTCAAGGTTTGCAAACTTTGTGCCATGACATCTGCAGTTGGCTTTGGTTGTTTTGCACATTACTTTAATCTCACCACCGCCACCAATGCTCGATGTTCTAACGAAGCTTACATTGTTAGTGTTAAGAGCCTATGCTCTTGCAAATGCCAATGCTCAATGCATGCCATGGCCTACGGTTCATATGGCGGCTGTAGCCAATAGCAGATATTACGCTCAAGGATACGCTTTGTGGGCACCGATGGCCAGGCTGCATAGAAAAACGTGCCTCGGGTAAAGGCCAACAGGCTTGCCAACATACCGTATAAAACTTGCACGTGCAGGATTTGCCAAAATTCAACACCAGGATTGCAACAATCTAATATGGTATCGTAATGTTAACGAAACGAGTTCAATACACAATCAATTTGCATATGTTCATGAACTGCACGCTTGCTGCCAATGCAGCATGCCATATTAGATTGTCATGACACCTGGTAGGAAATAAGTCAACTATCATGCCCCATCTCAATCAATGGACGTGCTACCTGGGAATAACAAAGTAAAGCAAATTCCTTAAGGAAATGGACGCTCCCTCTTTCCTTAACGATTTTGTTTTGCTTTGTTTTCCCAGATAGTGCATTTTCCATTGTTTGAGGTTGAACTTTAGCCTACTATGGTACTATATTATTTAGTTACTCTACTTGCAGTATAGGCTATATATATACAGCAAGTAGAGTAAATAATATAAGATAATAAAACAAAATAATAGAGTAAACAATAATAAGCATATCATGCTTTCCAGTAGGCCTACCAGGTCTGCCAGATAGGGAATGCATGTATGCCTAAGCCTAACGATAAACCTACCATAGGCATATGTCATTCTTTACATTATGTCATCTGATAATAAAATAAAGCTATTATTTTAAGACATAAACAATTGAGTGAGCAAGCAATTTCTAGATTATAGTGAATAGGCTATAGTAAACCAACAATAATAAAAAAAATATAAATTGATGAAATTGCATAATTATATCTGATAATATAATTGTTCTGATGTTTCTACTTTGGCAATATGCCTACTGTACAATAAATAGGCCCACTAAACTTGTATGGTCTTGATTTATTTCTGCTACTTACCGCACTAGGGTTTGTAAATTATCTCAGTCAGTGAAAAATCATTTTTTCTAATTTTTTCGGAGGAAAACGTTCGAAATTTAAGTACTAAACAAAAGCTGATATCCAACCTTTTTGCAGAGCGTATAGTTGCAGAGAAAAAAATCTGCAAAAAAGGTTGGATGTCAACTTTTAATGCTTAAATTTTGGATGTTTTCTTACATCATGAAAAATTTTGGAAAAGTGATTTCTAACTTTTCTGCTCTAAGGTACAGAATTAGACAGCAGGAAGTTGTTCATTTTTCCACCTAGACTGTGAAGCTTGCACCGTTAGTTTATCGTTCGTTAGCTTTGCTAATTTTGTCGATTAATTATAATTTGTTGCAATAATTTTTTTTCTAATTGTTGGGGTCAACTACACTGTTGTTTCCTCTCCACTCCCTGTCACAATCTGAATAACCAACCCCCATTTATATTTTTCCATTAGGAACAGGTGCCAATTGCACGGTTGCCCTTCCAATCTGAAAACCATAACAAATTAAAAAAAAAAATTGTTTGGAAAATGTTACTTTTCGATTGTTTGTGCTTTTCGGCATTTGTAGGCCTATACTAAAAATTTTAATAATATAGAGCTTTTTGTGGGGGTGCCAAAGGCACACATTCTTCAACCCCCCCATCCCCTCCTATGCCAAAATGCAAATTATCGAAAACTAACATTTTCCAATAGGAAAAATATAAATTTGTGATGGTTTTATAGATTTGGCGCCCCACAAAAAAACTACACAAATTCACACTTATCATTTTTGGTAAACAAGTAGGCCTATGCCAAAATTCACAAAACAATCAAAAACTAACCTTTTCGTCTAGTAAAAATAAATTCGGGATGGTTTTTCATATTGGAGAGGGGGGAGGGGAGAAACAACCATATAGTTGACCCCCCCAAAATTTTTAAACAAAAATAATGTAACAATTTAAAACTAATTGCTAAAATTACCAAAACTATCGTAAACTTTCAAAAATTTTAAAAAAGTCAAAACAGTTTTTTTAATAATTAATTTCGTAAGCTGGGCTAACTTCACAGACTTAATTTTTTTCTAAGATATACAAAAGAAAAAAGTCTCATAGTTGCAGCCTCTGTTTACATTAAATTTGCAAAGTATGCGTCTAAAATGTGGTACAGGTAACGTTTGAAAAACGTGGCCCAAAATGATATGACAGGGAAGTCACTTTCTCATCCATGTACGTCAATTTCGTCAAATATTGTACGGGGTACATATTTCTGGTTTTTGGAAATTTCTTTTTACACCAAATAATTAGTGGTAAACATCGAATTTATAGACTTTGAATTGTTTTTCTTTAACATTTTTTTTAACCTGGAGATAAATGTAATAATGTCAGAGTATGAGAGAATTGTCAATGGGAGCATTATTAATCCGAAGCATTTGTTCAAACTATGTATGATGTTCACGTGTAAAATGTGTTTTTACTGTTTTACTGTTTTACACTGTTTTTTTTTTTTAAATTATTTTCAAATGAAAGAAAAACAACTTACGTCGTTAGTACATGTAGGCCTATGTTCAAAATTCAAGTGAATGGCTCATTTGAGTCACTTTTCATGTCGAGGTTCACTGTCTGGCTTGAATCTATGGGGTATCAAATTGCATGTCTAACTACACAAATGTAGTTCAAACGTGAGTTATTAAGCATCGACTAATCTATTTAAGGAAACCATTATTGAGTTTTTGAATGAAGACAGTTTTTATGTGGTGCCTTCAAGTAGAAACTAATACAGCAAGTATAATCCTGTAACAAGTTAGGTGTATTATGTATACGGGTATATGATAAAATAAGAATTAAACTTCAGTGCTTGTCTAATTATAGTTTAGAGAGTTTTTTGAATTGTTCTAGCTCTTTCAAAGATTTCATTATTAGATTATTGGGAAAATTACGTCCAAAACCTTTGACATGGAACAACTGTACATATTGAGTGGTTCTAAAGCATAATTTTGTTTTTATCATATCTGTACCTCATTATAAGTTAGTATTTACATGAAGAATCAAACTATGCTGATATGAGAATTTGAAATCTAAATTTGAAACATGCAAAATTGAAACTAGACCTATTTCTGAAAAATAATCAGAAATTCTCAAATTGCTGAAATATAAAAGTAGTGCCATATTGCCTAAAGTGGTGAATGTTGAGAAAATGTAGAATTATTTTGTGGTAACATGTGAGTAAATCTTGTTACTTTCTGCACTGAAAATTTCATTTTTGGCAGCACTTCGTTTCAGTGTGATAGTCATTTAGAGTATTTATGGATTTGTGCAATTGAAAAGTGATCGATCATCGAGTTGGCACTGTCCTAAAGAAATTTTTGTTCTAAAATATAGCTCAGTGCACGAGCATGTTCTAGCGATTAAAATGTAATTGGCACCGTGCTTGTGCTTTGAGCCCCATTTTGGAACGAAGTGGAGCAGTGGAGGGTCCAGACCATTTTTTTTAAAGCAAAGTTCAGTTCAGGCCATAGCCAGGGGGGCATGGCTACCCCATGCCCCCCCATTTGAAATTTCTTTAAATAGCCTACCTTATACAAGGGACAAAAGTTTTTACTTCCACCCCCCCTCCCCCTTCCTGCTGAGCTTGCTATGGGGCTGGTCCAGAACTTGTGAAATATTCAGCTATATGATGTCCATTGAAAAACACCAGAATTAAGATCATAAAAAGAAATTTTTGGGGACCATCTAAATAATAATAAAATAATTTAAGTGAGGATTAAACTAACACTGTACAAAATGAACTGTACTAAAATGGCAGTCTTATATTTCCACTATAATATAGAAGGCAAATAAATCTGTTGACAGACTGGGTATTATGACTGAACTTCCTAAAAGAAACAAAGCAATTAATGTAAAGGGTTTACTGTAAAAAAAAAAAAATTATAGCAAACTGGTTCGTTTATTATTAGTTCTATGGAAATAGTTAAAGAAGTTGAATACAATCAGCTAAGCCAATATTTTGCGTTTACTGTTGAAAGAACGAAATCTTGAATCTTGTTGTCTATGAACTTGACATGTATACAGTCTACAGTTGTATTCTGAAAACATTTTTTATGAGAGACCATGAACAGTAGCTTTTACGCCAATAGAATTCGAAAATATTTTATTCGTTTTTAACTTAGAATTATTAGCTGGCAAAGGCCAATTGTAATTCCTATATTGGGTAACAATTTGAGCGAAGTTCATACGAATTTTATAGGCCTACGTACATTAAAATATTTTCTGAGGGTGGGCTGCAGCATGTGATCATGATATGCTGCAGTTGAAATTGTAACTTTATCTAATGGTCAGAGTGTGAAATTCTAAAGGTGTTTATGCCTTGTAAACTTCAAAAACATGTAATTTTATTTGTTATTCCTGATAAATGATGTATCATGTTGCCTTTAACACATATGTCTAGTGGAAATTATAAGTGATATCTATTAAACTGCTGAATGTGTATTACTGCTCTCTCAAACAGCTGCTAATTGTGTAAGATCCAGATTGAGAACAGGCATATAAAATAGCTAGCATCAACTAAGATGTAACTTTTATACGAACACGAACATATAACATTTGCATATAAAATTTTTTAAACGCTTTTAGCCTCCATAAACATTTTAAACAACACAATTAATGTTAGAATCGCATCAGAGAATTTTAAGAAAAAATATTGGTATTTATTCATTAGACCTAATGGACCTGTGATTACACTACAATGTATTCTTCATGTTATAATTATTTACTGAGATGGGCGCGCTTTTACGAGCGACCCATCACAAACTTTAAAATATTATCTCGAAGCACTTTTATGCATAAAAGTGGAATTAAAATTTTAATAGAGCTCTTTTTCTTTTTTATCCCCTAGGGCCTATATTTGGTAGTTTTTAAAGACTGATTTTTTATGTTACTCGATAAGCAGTTTATATTAATAGGCCTACATATTTAGCATTGACTTTTATAATTCTATTATGCAAATGAACTCAAATCTGCACAGAAACGTTAGTTTTCAGTGGGATAAATGAGGAATTCATTATATGGATCATTGGTAGACCTAATTGTCCAAGGAAATAAATGTATTTGCTTTTAACTTACGGTATTAATTTATTATTATTATTATTAAGCTTAGGGGACCTATTCCTTTTTATTTATTTTTGAATAAATTTTTCGAGGAAATTATGTTAGGGTTTTTTTTTTTTTGAAGCCGTGGAAACCATGTATTGAACAAACCGGAAAAGTAGCTGCACAATGTTATGTTTAGCGCCTAATGACATTTAATAATATAATTTATTCGTGCACAAAAAATTCATTTACATGTGCTTTGGGCACAGAATGGTTGCAACACACCCATCGAGATTTAACAGAGATTAAGTGTCCCACCAGAAAATGCAAACGTGATTCATGAAAGTACATTTTTAAATCTAAATTTCGATGGCTTAATTCAAAAGTGGTGAATATGCTATTTGATAACATGGCAAATTCACCACTTTTGAATTAAGCCATCGATTTGTGCTGTCCTGCACACAAAGGATTATCATCATCTAAATTAAACTGTAGGGGCCCATGCCAAAATATTTTAATGGTTTTTGTTACTCAAACTACTTGTAATGATTGTATGTTTTCTCCAAAACACAACTCATAAATTATTTCCTAAATCAAAATCAAGTAAAATTTTAGAACAATGGATGAAATTGATTAACACAGTTAAAATGTTGGAAAACCAATCTCACACTACTTAGCCCAACTATCCAATGCCCTTTATTTACCAATTTCTTTACATCAATATAATACTCGTAAATTAGAAATAATAACTTAAAACTTCCACCAACTTGGTTGTAGAAACTATAGGGCCTAATGTGTTTTCAATGGTGTTTCAATTGCAGCTCTAATGCAGCATATTTGCTTTTGTGACAAATTTTTTTAAAATTGCTTACTGTATTCAAAATTTTTAAATCTGCTTCCCAAACACGTTAGCAAATAATAAATAACCACTGATTATATACAGGAGTACCAACAACATCTATTGGGGGTCTAGGGAAGACGTATTTTAATTTTTTATAACTTTGATAACATTTTATGTTAATTTTTTTTTAAAATTATGTTCGTCTTAAGTATTTTAATGCTAGTCATGACTCTTATATGATTGTAACATCGATTCGGACCAGGTTACAGACCCATTAATTTTTAGGTTAGGTTTATATGTAGAGAAAGCAGATGCAGAAAATTTGTGGGGGTGGGGGGGGGCGAAATGAAGTGAAACTATGAATCTCGATTTAGGTACGAATCAAGTTCTGGGAATACATTTCAATGAATCTTAGTTGTATTCATCTCAACCTATATCGAACACGTTACAACTGTACACACACTACTCTAGCTCTAGATTCGTGCCTACTAACAAATACCGTCTTGTCGATTTCTATAGATAAAGCATGTTCAATTGAGCAATAAATTTATGTATTTTTAAATTACCTTACCAGTCTACAAGCTTAATTTTTTAATAAAAAAATTTATGTTTTTCTTCTATAATAATCTATACCATTAATTAGTTTATTTTTCATTGAAATACCATAATTAAAAAGCACATTTTTTGCAAATCATGAGTGTAATAGCCTACCTTTTGTCATTTCTTTTTAAAATTGTGAAGAAATTGTATGATGCATTGTCAGAATTTTAAAATTTGTGGTATTCTTTTAAGATTAGTTATTTTTTCCATCATTATTCTAATTGTTGGGATTATATAAAAGCTAATAGAGAATTAATCGTCTTAAGATGTTGGTTTATTGTGCTACTGTAAATACAGTAGTTAATATTAATTGCTGTTTATTTACAAAATAGTGCAAATATATATATACAATCTGGTCAGTATATAATTTGGCTGTTTTATTTTCAGGAAGTGAAGTTACATTATGTTGAAGCTGGCGATCATTCTAAACCGCTCGTAATTTTTTTGCATGGATTTCCTGAATTTTGGTATTCATGGCGTCATCAATTAAAAGCATTAAAAAACGATTTTTGGTATGTTCTTTTCATATTAACCTGTTCTCAACTAATATTTATATTCTGTAGCCAATATGCAAATTCTACCTGTTTTACTGCTTTGTACAATAATAGCATAATGTTTATAGGAAATGGTTCTCATAAGTAACATTATTGAAATCTGACTTGAACGGCCACTTTTTCTTTTTCTTACGTTACCAAAATATTATGTTTGTTTTGGCAGAATAGCAACATTTTGATGCTCTGAATTGAGATATTAAATTAAAAAAACAAAACGATTTTCCAACTGATTACAATGACAAAGACTACAATTTCAGGCGCATGCTTGGTATTATTCAATTTCTCTTAATAGGACTGTAGCTGTGGACATGAGAGGATATGGAGATTCAGATAAACCTTCAGGAGTGAAAGCTTACCATTCCAGTAAGATTGTTGGTGACATTGAACAACTCATTGAAGCATTAGGTAACACATCTTTTCATTTTTATTTACTCAAAAAAGTGTGGTTTCATTGTGTACCCAACTTTTCTAATGATACTGCATTTTTTTAAGGGCGAACATCATGTATTCTAGTTGCACATGATTGGGGTGGCTTAATCGCCTGGTATCTGACCATAAAATCACCTCAGATGGTAGATAAATTAATTATTTTAAATAGCCCTCATCCTTCTGCTTTCATGAAACTTATAAGGTCAAGTGTGAAGCAATTTTTTAGATCATGGTGAGTAAGAGATTTTTCTCACTTCAATAATGGGATTTTCCTCATGACAAGATATTTTCACTTTTATTTTTAGGTACATATTTTACTTTCAATTCCCATTCATCCCTGAATATCTTGCAAATGCTCACGATGTTAGCCTCATCGATAAGGCATTTCTTGAAAGTAATCCGAAAGGAAAAAAAGTTTTTTGTCTACATGACATTGAGGCTTTCAAGTATGCATATGCTCGCAGGGGTAAGCCTACAATTACTTTTTTTTATTGTAATGAGCATCCTGAAATTAGTGTAGAATGGAAGCACCAAATTGTGCATAGAAACAAAATATAGGGGATTTGGCAACAAAGTAAAGGACAAATGAATCATTATATGAGGAGGGTTGACAAAATGTTTCCAGGAAATAAACAAATAATAGTTGCCTAAGATAAGTCTGCAGTCATGAGATTCTGGTAGAGATATAAGGTTGTTTATAAAAAATATAAAAGAACCGCTTGTTAGCGTAGGAAATGTTCAATTTGCATATCCTGGAAAGTTGTTGTGGACTCCAACACAGCAAGGAGAAACTAAATTTATGCACACAACAATTTTTTAAAGAAATTGTGGTAGCAACTTTTAAGATCCACAGTTTAGTGTAAATCCATAGTAGATTTGATACTTTTTCCTGCAGAAAAAGCAAATGTAATTGGCAATGTTTCATTTTTCACACTGCACTCAGATTATCAAGTGTATGTATATTTAATTTTAAATTGGAATATTGCCAGAAATACTATTTAAAAAAGGGTTTTCAGATTAGGATTTCCGTACTCTTTAGCTCTCACTAAAGTAAATGTATAATATAATTATTGATTATGCGATGTAATAAGATCGAATATGTTAATTATCTTCTATAGCTGACTTTACTGGTCCGATAAATTATTACCGCAATTTGAGAAGTACGCTTTTGGCAAATGCTGTTGATTTGCCAAAAATCAAAGTTCCTGTCTTGATTATTTGGGGCACTGAAGATCATGCCCTTGGAGTCGAATTGGCCACTACATCTAGCCAGCATTGTGAAAACTGCACAGTGAAATTCGTGAAAGGAGCCAGCCACTGGATTCAGCAGGATTCTCATGCTGTCGTCAATCAATACATTAATCAATTTCTTGAGGGTAAGAGCAATTAACGGGCATTTTTGTGTGATATTCACATTATGCTTACTAATTTAGAAATTAATTCCTAACGATTTTTGCTAAATGCGTGAATAACTGTTATTTACTGATATTAATTACAAATTGATGGTAGGCCAGTAGGTTATGCTAGAAAATTAGTCATTCTGTGTATTTCAAATAGGGACCATCCATAAAACCGTGCAGTTACATGGTATTTTGTAGATCCTTCCTCCCCCAGAAACTTCTGAAAACGAAAATGTTCCTAATCAATGAGATATTCTTGCAATTTAAAGGATGCTAATAGCACGTGTGTTTACATGAACCCCCTTATTATGCTATTTTGTGTCAAAATCATTCTCTGCCATTTGAAATATGCGATATTTGTGTGGCCCAATATTACTTAAAACTGAATGATATTGTATTAAAAAATGTTCAGTTTGGAATAATTGAAACTAGAAGTTTATAGTATCCCATTTTAAAAGAAATTCCAAAGAAAATATTATGTTTGATTAATTTGAATTAATCAACTTAATGGAATTTTTTTTGTTCTTGAGGGAAATACGTTCTACTAAAATGACAAATTTTACTGCATTTAGCAACATAAATAGGCTTTCGTTTGTATGTCATGCTGCTTTTTCTAAAATTGAACACTTATTTTTTGAGGGCAATTTGTATTTGACATTTGATATTGTGCCTTTATGCTTACTATGCAAACGTGAAAAAAGCTTTATAATTGTTTAATTAGATGACTAGTCATAAATTTATTAATTAAAGAGATTGTTAGTACATGTATAATATACAAATATATAGTATTTTGTTGTTAGTGCATATACAATAAAGAGTTTTAAAATGTGAAGAAAACAAACGTTTTAATTCATTTATTACTAATTTGAACATAATTTTGCATTGTTCTGCTGCTACTAACTTCACGCCAGCACTTCCGTTTTATTCTTGTTCTTTATTCGATACTAACCTGGCCCTCTTCATACTACTTCTCGTTTATTTATTAGACACTAAGAAGCCTCCAAAAGTCGTTACCAATTCCCAAAGTTTGGTTGGCCGCGTTCGAAATCACCTCGTTTCGTCAGTATCGTCGTCAGCTAGTAAACTATCCAAAATGCCAGTTATTTATCCTGTTATAGGAATCTATCATGCAAATAATTGGGTAGCTGGACTTAATAGGAAGCTTCTGTGATTATCTTAACTTCATAAAGCGTTTATATGAACATATTTTACCAATTTCACACTAAATTCTTCAATTCGCTTTATCTTAGAATTGAAAAAACGTTTGGAAAAGATAGGATTTGTGTGGAAATTTGGTCCAAGATGGCTAAACATATTTTGCCTGTATTGTGCTTTTTTTTCCTGTTGTACCAAAGAAAAAACTATTGGTATGAATAGTTTGTAATACTCTTTTTATCATGTTTTTATTCCGTGCATTCCTTTATAATATTTGCAAATCCTTAAACTTTTTTTAAAGAAATTCTGTATAAATGAACAATTAGTTGGAGGCTACTAACCATCATTAAGTGTGAGGACAATGCATTCTCAGCTTAATAATGAAAATTAATTTATTTATATATGATCGTATTACATGTATTTTGTAAATGAATTAGTTTATCAATTATTAACAGTGCTGTCACATTTTATCATAAAATCAAAATTAATGGTCCGTGCATTTTTTCAATTATTAGGCCCAATGTAATAAATGGAAATTAGCAGCAAACTGGTGCCTAAACCCAGGCTTTCTAACTTCATAACTAGCACAAAACCAGATTTCCTAAACCCTTAAATTTTCATGCAAGTGAAATGAAAATAAATCCTATGAGATCTCAATCCTTTGCATTCAAATTCCACCAATTTTAGTTGGCATTAAAATCAGAAAGTATTCAATATGCCATTTTAAATCGTTAAGATTCAATAAATGTGTAAAAAGCCATCAGTAAACCAAAATGTCAATTCACTAGTCCATAATTATGTTCATAAATGGTAATTTCTGATATTATATTAAAGCTGCACTATCCTGAAGAAATTTTGTTCCAAAATGGGGCTTAGTGCAAGTGCATATGCCATCAAACCAAATGTAATTGGGAACAAAGTTTTTTGAGGACAGTGCAAATTTAACTAAGGAATACGAGCTCCTATGAGTGCGTTATTTTAACAATTTTATTTATGTAGTGATTGTGTATCATACATGAAAAGCTTTTTTGTCCTATTAATGTTTGAATAGCAATATAAATAAAGGTTACCCATTTGAAGTAATTTTATTGGAATATATTCGTGAAGTGGTTCAAATAATTAACAACTTGCACCTAATTTTTCACGATCATATTTTTTTAATTTGTTATAAAATAATATATGCATGAGATATACATTCTTGGGTTGCACGCTTGTAATATATTTTTGGCTATATAGTATATAGTTTCTGTTATATGCTAAATACGAGGTATGTGCATGAAAAAATTTCACTTTTTAAACAATAAACCATTAATTTGCTTTAACACTGATTATATCGAGGATTATATAGTACTATGTAATTATAGCACTATAACAGCATAGTAAAATCCTATTCTGATATTAAAATTAAAACGACGAGCTTAAGGGCGGATACAGGGGTGGGAAAAGGGGGCAATTGCCTCCCCCCCCCTCATCCGCCTTCCCTACCCTTAGCAAAATCCTGTATCCGCCCCTGGCATCATATAGGCTTGGTCTAGGCATTGCTAGATTTTTTTACATGAAAACCCGCCTCCATCTAAAAGATAACAATTTTCCTCATTGAAAATCCAGTTTTTCAATGGGAAAGTTTGTCTTCTCTTAAGTGGAGGCATATTATAATAGTCATCATGAACTTAATAGGTAAGATATGTGTGTGCAATAATTATTATTGTTATTTGTCTATATATGGTGTGGCGTCGGTTTGGTTAACCATGTGTCAACATTTGCATCCTAACCCAGGGCTAATTGATCACCCCCAGAACGTACCCACTAAGGACTTCACTGGCCCCTAGACTGGGCAGGATGCAAATGTGGACACATGGTCAAGAAACACGTGGTGTGACAAGTCGAGGGGCAATATAAGGTCTACCAAATGGTGTTTTCATGCAAATTAAACACAATTTTAATATATGATAAATATATTTTGAAAAATCTGTAATTTATGTAGAAAATAGGAAAATGTAATTTGCATAAATATTATAGTGTTGGTTTCCTATTTTAATGTTTTGACATGGTTTTGAAATGGACCCTATATAGGGTATTAAAATTACCAAGGCAATTATGCTTCCTGCACACTTGCACGTTTTTCATAATTTTACGTCCATAAGTGAAGTTTTCACCCTCCACACACTTACG
>JAQIXP010001353.1:0-18854 GCA_034700285.1 Proteroiulus fuscus | reverse complement strand
TTCAAAATTCACAAGCCAAAAAAATAAGCATGCCTCAAACCTGCACATGCCTAATTATAAATTCATTAAACTAAACAACCTCTTTGTCCGGAAGGGAATGTGTTGTAACTAATTGGGTGAAATATTAATTTTATACAAAGTAATTGAGATTGTATCATATTTTGGAATGTGCCTGAAGAAGTGAAGGTTGTAGAATGCAAATTTTGAATAGTTATGATAATTGTATAAATCAATAGGGGGCGCAACGGGAGTCTTATTAACGTATAAACGGGCCTATTTTTGGTCATTTGGGTTCATTCTTTTGGGTCGCTAAACATCGTAATGTTGAATGCGGTAGTGAATGGTTCTTCACAAAGGGAGTCGGCTAGATGAAAGATTCTACATCTGGGTAGATACCTTGCTCGGGAATAAGTTATCTTGATTGATCTTCATATGTCTACACAAATGGATAGATCAGTTGCGAGCAGTCGAAAATGTACTTTAGTTCTTTGGTGAATTTTGAACTGAAGGAAAAACAATGTGTGAAATTGAGAGGTCATGAAAATGCGAGTGAACTGAACATGGAAATCGGCGACCGAAATATTTAGTGGAGGATTTAATGGACATCATCGAGTGAATTGCAATGACTTATCGCCAAGATCTCGAACTCTCGGACAGTTATATTCATTTCACCGAGTTCTAAATATCTTCGGTATTGAGATAAGTAATGCGACATAATTTATGACCTATAGATTAGCAGAGTTTACGACAGGGAAATCTGTTGTTGATTAATAACATAATTATTCATAATTTATGTATATACAAGTTGATGAAATTTTCTCTTTTGAGATAATCTATTTCTTGTTGTTAAATATTGCTTATCCAGCAGATGTTACTAAACTCTCATTGTATTTTTGCATTAACTCATTTAACTATAATTTTGTGAGATATTGATTTTCTTTAAGTGATTAACTCAGTTAAATTCTAGTCGTTTTTTCTTGTGCCTTTCGCGAGGAATTGCAAACAAAATAGACAACAAAACTCAAATTCTTATCCGACCTAGTGAAGGGAAATTACAGTTTTCTTAATTGATTTATGAGATTAGTAAAAAGGGTAACTTAATACGCCCTCATATATCATTCTGTTTGAACATTAAGTGACTAAAACCAAAAGCATTACATGTGAACCGTGATGACGTCTCGAATTAATTTGATAGCATCTTCTTCTGTTCTGGAACCATCAAGATAGTCGTCGACATAATGGCTCTCGGTGATGGCCAATGCTGCGTCTGGAAACTTCCCGTAACTCCATTGCATTTAGATTCTTGACGTACTGTGCAGAGCACTGCAAACACGTGGATCCTAATGTTATGACTTGCATCTCCAAGACCCTCAGTTCCATAACACGATCCGTCTCTCCCCAGAGGAATCTTTGTGCTGTTATATTATCTTCCTGGATCCGGACTTGATGAAACATCAGTCTCTATAAAATCTGACACGAAACTGTCAAAACTTGATAAGGACACTCATCAGTGGAGAAAGAAGATCTGGTCCTGGGAGAAGGGCATCATTACAACTGGTACCTTTAACCTTGGCAGCAGCAACCAAAATGAAATGCATCTTTCCAGGCTTGTTAGGGTTCCAGACTGCAAGATGTTGGAGATACCATGTTCGGGGTCCTTCAATTGCAGCCTCTTCTATGCTCAGTTCTTTGGCATAACCTTTTATGTAATCCTTGATTTTATCACAATATTGTTGAGCGTAGATGGGATCTTGGTCCATTTTTCTCTACACACTGTATAATCGTTGAAGAGCTTGTTTCTTGCTACATGGAAAGCTCAAACCATCCTTGTGCCATAACAGCCCAGTCTCGAATCTATCACCAAAGTGTCTTGTATTATTATCCAAAATTGCCTGTGCAAGCTTGTCTTCACTCGAATAGGGTCGATCGTCTTTGATTTTTACACTCAACGACTCCATCGTAAAGGAGTCCTTAACCATCTGGTGCAATTCATCCTCCATAGTGTCTTGAATCCAGTTGCATTCCAGCGATTCACAATTGAAGCTTCTTCTTGAGCTGGCAACTGTTCCATGGACAACCCATTCAAGCAATATCCTAGACAGAATTAATGACTTCCAAGAACCTGTCACACATTCTCTGGCAATGATAAGCTCTTCAAGGTCCTGTATGATCAATATGGTTGGCTTGGCATCCTTTAATGATGGTAATTTAACACCATCTGGACACATTAAGTGCTTGATGTCGCAGTGGCAGAGCCTGCAACGTTCGTAAATTGTCCATCTTGAGCGTACTTTCCATTGATTCCCCATGGATCTGCAGACTCATGCGATGTGAAGTCTCTGATGATGCACCATTCACTGTCTTTAACTGGAAAGGTTCAATTGGTCCTTTCATTCCCGGCTTGTTCATCACGGCCTGTTCCAAAATTGTGATTTCGGAACCATCATCCACCATAGCGAACGTTTGCACAACTCCAGGTCTTCTCAGTATGACGGGCAACAACTTCGTCAAAACCTTGATGTCCGACGAACAAGTGTACCCGATCGAGCTTGAAAACATCGGAGAGTTCGATCCTTGTGCCACTTGGTTTTGGGTGCAAAATTGTATGAATTCTCTTTCTGCATCCCTCCATTTTGCACTTGTTTCTGTTGGAACATTTCATTGCACGATGACCACCTTTTAAACATCTGAAGCAGACACCCTTTACTTTAACCAAATTTAGAGTTTCTCTGGTTTTAACTTCTTGATTGCATAAAACTTTGCTATTTCATGTCCTTTCTTTCCACAAAAAAGGCATCCATCGGCAGAAGCTCCCTTTCTTGATGAATCCTCTTATTTCGATGTCACCATCACGAAGTTCTTACTTTTCTTGTCTTCTTGTTGTAATTTGCCTAACCTTGTAGGATCGATTAGCTTCTCATAATATGTCGCTTCCTGGCCTATCAATATTGCAAAATCCTTAAGCAACATATCTTTCAAGTTCACCTGAACTATATGCTTTGCCCATCATTGATGACAAGATTTGCTCAATTTTCTCAACAATTCATCCAAATTGATTGAATTGTACAAGTATGAAGGCTAGCATACTTTCCACAACCGCAACGTAATGACGAACAGCATCGGCGAATCCACAAAATCCTGCATAATCCCCTTCCTTGGGTGGATCTTGCTTGCAAACTTTCCCAAGAAGTAGACGAATCACGTGATCCGGACACTCAATCTCTTTCTGTAGCACTGAATTTATTTATCGAAGATCTTCGGATACCAACAAGAGATTGTGCACAGCATCCTTGGCTCTTCCGACACATGTGTACATCGGAGACGACTCATATTTTCCTGGTTGTCGAATAAGCACTTGTCCGTGGAAGAGCAAAACCGGTTCACGAACTCCGGCCATTCCTCCGGATCGCCACTAAACTTGGGCAAGTCTCTTCCGAGTGTCTTCCTCCACTCCCTCTGTAGGCTCAAGATGCCAGGAACAGAAGCCTGATAATTGGTCGAAGGCGGCGTCGGAATCTCCATGAACAACTCTTATCCGCTAGGGCAATGCATAATAGGTGACACATATCCATGTGCCAAAAAAGCGGTGGCCCTGCCATCTTGACATGCCACTCCAACACACAGACAGTCTCCAACAGCATCGTGGATCACAACCGGAACTGATGCCGACTTTTCTTCTGGAAAATCCTGCATTTGGGCAACCCATGTGGTTACCCTGTCCAGTGTTGGCCCACTTCTGACCCACTGTTCATATCATTTAAGTCGACCTCAGACCCGAATTCTGACCTGATCACCTTAAAATCCTGTCGGATCAATTCATTTTGATCCCAAAAATCCGCTTCCTGTTGTGCCCTCTCGATCTTTCTGTTGGCTATTCTAAATTGTAGCAAATCTTGTTGCATCTTGATGTGGGCCGCTTGAAGTCTTCTTCCGGTTGACGCCAAACTGCTCTTACGATCCGTCCTGATGGATCCGCACGGCTCGACATTATTTCTTGTTTCCGGCAAAGAAAGGCTCCATGCTAGACGATCCTTCCTCATTATTCCCAGAATTCATCACGCCCTTTGAACTAACGTTCATTTGTGTTAAGGCAAGGTATTTTGAGGAACTTGTAGACATTTTCTTAGACGCACGAGAGTCGATTACGATCCTGAAATCCACAACATTCACAATGCGAAAAAAGTTTCACAAAATATTTAAAATATTAAATTATTTTCTAATAGTGAAATTCATAACTGTACTGTTTCAATTATTGGCTTGAATTTTTCCTGGACTTTTCCATGACTAATGTAAGTAAACATTTCTAGTTTTCTAGCCAATGCCATGAGTAAAGATAAAGGGCATTAACCTATTGAATAAAATCCATGTTTCCCCTACATAACTTCATTGAAAACAGGGGCGTATTTATAAAAGGCATTTTGGGGGGGGCTGAAATCCAAAATGGGCCTCAACCCCTATGTTAACACATAGTAGGACATCTCATTTCTGCAGGAGGGAGAGGGGAATGCTTTAGTTTAGAGCCCCCAATACACCACTGATTGAAAATAACCAAGTAATATTCCAATTAAAAACTATATACCTCTATTGATTGTTCTTGTTCCAGATTCTTGCTCAGAATTGCAAGCAGCTTTTCCATGTGCTCCACAATTTCATCAACAAATTTGTTGCCACACATAATTTTAAGTTTGTAAATAAACTGAAATATTAATAGACATCAAATAATTAGAAGTTTTATGATTGGGCATAGCTAGAAATTTTGTTGAGAGTGCAGCCATGCAATTATTGGTAAAGGGAAGAAAAGCATTAACAGAGGAATCATTGAAGCTTAAAATTTTATTATCTGTAAACCAGCCCTTGCTTCACTCGGACTTAGGTCACCTAACGGTATAACATAAATGTTTAAAATTAATATAAATATTTAGTGAAAAAAACTGTTTAACTGCTTGTACTGCTTTTAGAATATTCCTCAGACTAGCATTGTATTTTCCTAAATTCGAGGGATGAGCTTTTCTTCACTTACACAACTAAACACTCACTCAGGATCACTCTTTGAGACACTTTTATTAAGTAATTAGCTTACTCCAATTAACTATACATACATATAACCTGTCTCTGTGGATCCAAGAATCAGACTGACTTCCCCATGAATGATGGCACCTTCACGTCATCAGCGAAAGAATGTAATCACTCCACACATTCTTCCATTGATGACGAGGTGAATGACTGGTGGCCTGCCTCCTCTATTCAAACATCTTCATGATTGACAGAATGAATGTAGGGGGTTTGGGCGCCAATCTTACACTCTCCCACCAATTTTCTCCTTGGTCCTCCAAGGGGAACCATCAGCCTAACCAAGGATTTGAAACTTACAAAACACTACAAAAATTACCAAATCAAATCCGAAAATAATGTCAGACCCCTCGCCGCTGAACATCCATCAACCTCCAGGTGGCTTTGGACAAGGGCCTCTTTTCCAGCCCCTTGTACAGTGCAGGTATCGTCGATGTCTTCTTCTGGGACATCCTTAGCATCAGAACGTGCTGCCACTTTGCAATGGCCGCTCTCCGCCAGGGTAGGCATTCCCTCCAAGGGACTAGTCATATACGGCAACGCGCTACAATCTTCGGCTCCGAGGGTGACCCTTAACTCCAAATTTCACTTTTTACTCCCAAGTAATCCATAAATCACTACTCCTATTAACTTTTATAAGCTAATGCTCCGAATTTCAATACCATTTATTACTAATCGATCCCCTCCTTTCTCCTAGCTTGGAATTAGCTCTGGGGGTTGCAAACCCCCATGCACTAATTTATTCTAGTGCTAATCCTTGCTTTCTTGACTCAGCCCATGAGGAATCTCACTCCTTGATAGGTTTTACCCAATCAGCTCCAAATGTCACCCTCATGTGTTGATCATACTCTTTTGAACTCCGCACACAAAAAGCATGAGGGGTTGGCTAATCACTCCAAGATTTCTGTAGGTCCTAGAGATCAACTTCCTCACGAAACTCGAACTTCTCATCCGGCTGCATTGATTGATCCTCTATCAGCTGCACTATGGTGTGACCGTCCGCTGTTCACCTAATTTTAAACCAAAGCGGCGGATTTCGTTGCTCATATTTCTTCAGGCGAGAAATATGTTGCTCTACTTGTTTGGTAAGGCCCTGTACATTCAAGTACTCACACGTGTAGTTGAGGCCGTCCACACTAACTCCAATGATTTTAGCAGGACCCTTATAAGAAAGTCTCAGCTTCGTCGCCAGACCTTTAATTAATGCTAAGTCCTCGACTAAGACTCAGTTGTTAATGTCGAACTTCATCTCCTTGTGCGCTCGATCGTAGGCCTTCTGCTAAGCTTGGCTTGCCAACAATTTGATTATAGCTCTCGTCTTATCTCCCTCCACGGGCGGATCTCCATTTAACAGCGGCGATGGTAACACGCTCTCCAATGCTGTTGTTGTTCGAAACCCGTGCATAAGAAAGAAAGGTGTAAGATGTGTAGCTCGATGGGTGAAGAGATTTTCACCTGGAACGCATTCTTTCCCACTCTTGGTTTCCCCAAATCAGACTCACTCACATTTGTACTTTTTCAATGCACCTGTTTATTAAATACTAATTCACCTGGTTATACAAAAGTATCACAGCCTAGTTATCACTACTAGGTTTAGACAACCATCCTTCTCCTGGTCCTAGCATCAACTACTGGGTCAAGATAGCACCCGCACGTCATCAGTGCAAGAATTCGGATCAGTCACCTGACCCGAACTGTCACCCTGATGACCTTGTTAGGGTGTTTGGGGCTACCACCTTACAAAGGCGTATACCCAACTGATGCCTGTACACTGGTGTTGTATGCAATGGTATGCCTCTCAAACCAATTGGGCTAATTCTTCTGCTTCTCCAGTGGCTCCAACCGTTTCCAAAAGCCAACAGGAGAAAAGAATCCAACGTGTCCTGTTTGTGGCCCACTATTCTGGTTGTAAGCTCACCTCGAAGATTTTTATAAGTCTCCCACAACAGATCTTTTAATGCCACGACCTGACCACCTCGCTGCATCACCCGCACCTTGTCCGTGATATATTTACGGGTCAACTTATTCGGTCTTTGTACCCTTGCCTCCGCTATCCGCTTCCAGTCTTCCTCATACGTTGGGGACTGAAAGTACTTCAAAAATAGTGTCTTAGTTTTGTTTCACGTTCCGGAGGCAATCTCGGCCACGTTGGTCGTGTGCCAGTCCGCCGCAGAACCCACCAGTGTGCACTGAAAACTATCGTTCATTTCTAGTGTGGACCAGTGCTTCATGCGAGCTTTTGCTTCATACACTGCGACATTATCGTCTGGGTCACCCTCACCATTGTAAGTTGGCAAAACCAAAGAACCACGCTTCTTGCACGCTGCACCGGGTCAGTGGTCCTTCAATGCCTGAACCTGCTCCATTAATATGAGGATTTGTTCCTCCTAATGTAGTTGGCTACACACCAGGGCTTGTCCGAGCTCTGCCATTTGTTCGCCTAATTTGTTTTGAGCTGCATCATGCTTTGCCACCAACGTCAACATGGTGTTTTGCACGTCTACTATGGCTGCTATTTGGTCATCATGCGACTTCAACATTGCCCCTACTGTTTCACTAGCAGCAGCCAACTCCGTAGTCTCCTTACCCTGCACCCGTGCTAACTTTGCCACCTGTTTGATTAAATCCTGGAGTCCCAAGACATCCTCGTCACCATTATCCTCCTCGCTTCCACCACTTGTACCCTTCGATGCCATTTCACCCACTGCTACCACAGTAGTAGAACCATCTTCATACTCACTTTTTCCCTCCTCTGAAAAGGAAGGTGACTTATAGTTGGGCGACTCAAAAATGTTCCTCTTCTCTGCGATCTTCTTACCCCAATGGAGCTTTCGGTAATCACCTGGCTGATTCTTCAAAGACTCCTTCCTTTGGTTTTTCTCTCTTCCACCAATGGAGAACAATACCATTGAAGCCTGAAAAGTTTCAGACCCAGTCTCAAATAATGACTCACCTGTATGCCCTACTTTACTTATTAAAAGGGCTTAACACCAAGCCACACTAACACCAATGTAAAGTACACCAAAAAGGCCTAACTTTAAGCCTTTCTGGATCCAATATGGTGGCGCCTGTGTACACAACACAAAAGCACCCCAAAAATGCCAAATTTTAAATTCAAAACGCTTGGGTTTCACTGCACGGCACACAGATGTGCAGGGAAACACTTGCCATATGAATCAGGGGCACACCTAAAGCTGAGGTCACGCCACTGAACGTCCCGAAAATTCGAAAATATTACACCTCAAAAATTCAAATTTTAGTCCAATTTATTCCATACTTACACCTGTAGTGGAAAATAAAACAGCTGCTCAGGCTCTACCCCGCACCACCATGTAAGATGTGTAGCTCGATGGGTGGGGGATTTTCACCTGGAATGCGTTCTTTCCCACTCGTGGTTTCCCCAAATCAGACTCTCTCACATTTGTACTTTTTCAATACACTTGTTTATTAAATACTAATTTGCCTGGTTATACAAAAGTATTACAGTCTAGTTATCACTACTAGTTTCAGACAACCGTCTTTTTCCTGGTCCTAGTATCAACTCTACTGGGTCAAGATAGTGCCCGCACATCATCAGTGCAAGAATTCGGATCAGTCACCTGACCCGAACTCCCACCCTGATGACCTTGCCATTCCACCCACCAACCCTGTACATTTCTATAGTTAAACCCTTGTACAGGGTGAGTTTGGAGCTACCACCTTACAAAGGCGTATACCCGACTGAGGCCTGTACACTGGTGTTGTACGCCATGGTATGTTTCTCCAACCAATTGGGCCAATCCTTTTGCTTCTCCAGTGGCTCCATAAAAGCTCGGATCATAATCTTCAGTCTTGTTGGCTCTCTCTCCGCCAACCCATCACTCTGCTGATGATATGGAGTTCTCGTCCGATACTTTACATTGAACTGCGCACAAAACTCCTGTGCTACTCCATCTGTGAATGGCATCCCTTGATCAGTGGTCAAGTTTCGGATCCATCCAAATCTCCAAACTATCTCGTCCAGCAGAAACTTCTCAATGCCAGCACAGTTGCTCCAATCACCACTTTCGTCACCACAAATCGCACTATGTAGTCAACTGCGATAAGGATATATTTCTCTTCGTTCGTCCCTTTTGGCAGCGGTATGATGAAATCTATCCCCCAGTGGCTCGCAGGCGGTCCCTCCGGGATTATCGACTTCAGCAGCCATGGTCCCTTTCCACTCAACGACTTCATCCGCTGACAACTATCGCAGCTCCGGACATATGTCTCGATGTCTTTGGTCATACCGGGCTAGTAAAACATCCTCCTAATTCGGGCTAGCATCTTTGCAGTCCCCAAATGACAATTTACCTCCGTGTCATGACCTACTTTCATGATCTGCTCATGCACTTTTCAATAATAAAGAATGGGGAAATGGTGCCAAAACATTATAGTACATTCCATTTTGGCTAAGACTCCATATTTTGCCCAGGAAAATTCCAAACAATGTGAAAAGATAACCCACTTCAATAGTTAGCCCATCCTCCATATTTTGCCCATCCTTAATGTTACTTAATGATCTCCTACTTCTAAATATTGCCCATTTACTATGGTGCTTTCCCTTAGAACTTACTTTAAACATAGTTATATGGTAAAAGATTCTTACAATACTGTAAGTTGCTAATTAAAAATAATGTGATACTAATTACATTTTAAATAAATACTCAGCTAAATTCTTTGAAATTATAATTAAATGCCCATCCCTAGTTTACGCCCATCTCCAAATTATGCCCACCTCTGAAGTCAAAAAAAGAAAAGATCGCCTGGGTCATTTCTAGAAGATTTACAGTAATTGCATGTAACCCTACAATGTCAGCTGGCTTACAATGTCGAATGCACAACAATGTTATGTTTAGCATATTGGCCTTAAGCATGAAATATTGAACACTTGATTTCATAATATTATGTGTCAAATTTGGGCAAAAAATATATGAATAAATCTGACAAATTTCCAAAAATAGTTCATTTCAGAATGATAGTGATGTGTTTTTCAAAAAGCCACCTTAATTCTGAAAATAATTTCTACAGAAATGTAGCAAATTAATTAATGTTACTTACAAAAATGCATCACCTGAATCCATAATATTCTGTAGAAATTTGTGAACTAATTTATGACGTTCATTTTCTCCAGAATTATGAATGCACTTTTTACAGAAATTTATCTATTGCATTCAGAAATACATTTTCTGCAGACAATGTCAGCATTCGTATATTTTCAGTATAAGTTTGTCCCCTAAATTCATATGATTTCTTCATAAGTTTGTCACCTTAAATCTAATGATTTTTGAATTCTGAACAGCATTTTTGCATACATTTTTTACCTTTATTGATGTATTTTTGACAGAAATTCTTAACTTTCTGAAAATATATTACTCACCTAAATTGTAATACGTAGAGTATTCAGAAATGTTTTTTTATGAATTGCATTTTCTGCAGAAAATGCTAACTTTAATTTTTTCTTATTCTTAAAAAATTACTTACATTAATGCATTAATTTTAAAAAGACATTAGTTGCAATGATTCATAAATGCATTTTCTGCAAACATTTGTCACCTTAATTTGAGTATTTTCTGCCGAAATTTCGAAATGCATTTTCTTTAAACATTTGCCATCTTAATTGATGTATTTTTTTCAGAATTTTTTTGTATTTCATTTTTAAACACTTCCTGCATATATTTGTAAACATAATTATGGAAAGCAGTTTCTGCAGAAACTCATCACCATACTTCTGAAATGTTCTTTCTGTAGAAATCATTAAATGCATTTTTTGCTGATATTGTCACATGAAATCTGAAATGTTTAGGCAGAAATTTATTACCTTAAATCTGAAATGTTTTGTCTGCAGAAGTCATCTTAATTTGAATTGTTTTTTCTGCAAAAAATCATCAGCTTAAATCTGAAATGTTGTCTTTGTAGAATTTGATCAACTTTAAGCTAAACTGTTCTTTCTGTATAAATTCATCACTTTGAATGTGAAATGTTTTTCTGCAAAAATTCCTCACCTTAATAATATTCTGAAAACCTTTTTCTACAAAAATTCCATAGCTTAATAATAATCTGAATTGAATTTTCTGAAAACATTCATAATGTTAATTTATGTATTATTTGCAGAAATTGGTCTCATTATATCTAAAATGCACTTCTGTCAAAATTTTTCCTCTTAAATGTGAAATGTTCTCTGCAGAAATTTATCACCTTTAATCTGAAATTTTTTCTGCATAAATTTCTCACCTAAAATATATTATTGTGTTTTAGCAGAAATCCATCAACTTAAATCTGAAATAATATTTTCTTTAGAAATTCATCACCTTAAATGTGGCATAGTCTTTTCCTTAAAAGTATTCTGACTTAAGTGCATTTTCTGAAAATTTTCGTGTCTTTTCGGCAAAAATTCTTCTCCTTCTGAAATGCCTTTGTGCAGAAATTTGCAAACATAATTCTAGAATGCACCTTCTGCAGAAATTTGTTACCTTACTTCTGAATTTCTGAAATTAATTTTCAATAAACATTCATCATATTAATTAACATTTTGTGTGCAAACATTCCTCACCTACATTTTCAAATGTACATTATTCAAAAATCTGTCACCTTTATTCTAAAAGGCATTTTCTGGGGAAATTTATCACCTCAATTCTTGTATTTTTTGTAGAAAATTTCCCAATTAATTCCAATATTTTATTGAAGAAAAATTGGTTGCAGCAATTGTGAAATGCTTTTGATGCGTTTATTCATGACCTTAAGGTATGTATTTCCTGCATAAATTTACGCCTTATTGGGAAATTTTTGTTTCTGCAGAAATTTTGAAATGCATTTTTTGCAAGAATTCATAAATTTGATTCATAAATTTTTTTGCAGAAATTCTTCTTCATATTTTGAAAGTCTTTCTGCAGAAATTTGTGAACATGATTATTCAAAGCACTTTCAGCATAAATCATCACTATACCTCTGAAATTATCTTTCTGTAGAAATTATGAAATGCATTTTTTTGCAGAAATTTATAAAATTATATCTAAAATGTTGTGTTTTCAGAAATTTATCGTGATAAATTTCTGAAAAAACATTTTAGATTTAAGGTGAACCTTAAATTTGAAATGTTTATTCTGCAGTAATTCATCACTTGAAATCTGAAATGTTCCTTTTGTAGAAATTTATCAACTTAAACCTGAAAAAGAATTTTTTGAAATACGTCACCGTAAATCTAAAGTTTCTTTCTGCAGAAATTCATTTATTTCTTGCAGAAATTGGTCTCATTATTTGTGAAATGCACTTCTACAGAAATTTGTAATCAAATGTTTATTGCACTTGTGCAGAAATTCGTTACCTAAAATCTAATATTTTCTTTCTGTAGTAATGCATAATCTTACATCTGAAAATTTTGTATGCTGAAATTAGTAATGTTATGTTGAATTGTTCTTTTTGCAAAAAATTGTAATGCTATGTTAAATTGTTCTTTTTGCAGAAATTTGTAACTTTAATTTAACACTGCATTTTGTGGTGAAATTCGTCACTTGAATTCTGAATGCACTTCCTGCTGAAATTCATCATTTTAATTGTAAAATTTTTCTTTCTGCAGAAAATTATCTCCTTATTCAGGGATGTATTTCCCAATAGGCCCGCAAAGCCCAGGCCTAGGGCAGCAAAATTTAGGAAGCAGCAATTATATAATTATAGACAGCTATAACTGACTTAAGAAACTGAAGTTTCTCAAGTCAATTATTGGGTGAAAATTGTCGCCCTTTTTGATGATTTTTAACCCATTTTGAGTGTTTTTTAGCAAAAAAATCTCCTGCGGAACCATTTTGAGTTAATTTTGACAATGACGTATGAAATATTCTAATTTACATCTATGTCCAGAAATTCGGTACATTTTTTGTTCAGGTTTTCTCCCCTTTCCCCCAAATGGATTTCTGGGTGGCACACCACCCAGGGCGGCACTTAGCCTAAACACACCTCTGTTTTTGTTGGTGGTGTGAGGGGGGCCGGCAATTGTAATTGGGCCAAGGGGTGGCAAAAACCTAAATATATCCCTGACCTTATTAATATTGTGAAATGCATTTATAGTATTTATTGCTGTATTGGGCATATTATGTGTGAACATAGTGAGATTTTACCCCTGCATTTATAAAACTTGACAATCGTGCATTAATTTGGTGCTATGAGGGAAAGGCCACCTATTTTCAGCTTTTTTGGCATTTTGACCCCATGCCATTGTTTCTGCCTGATTAGACCTGCACCAATGGGCATCCTTGTGTGTAGTTTATGTGGATTAGGCACAAAAAGTGTGACAATTGAATGTGTTAGTGGCTAAAAAACGCATTCGGCTTACTTTTCTTATTATACTGTAATTTCCAATTTTTGTTTGCGGTCTCTATGAACCACCGTCACAATTTAAAAATTCGCACACCTTAATTTTTACAAAATTTTGCAAACTTAAAATGTGTACTGTGATTTTCCTTCCTCTGAGAAAATAATGTAAGCAATATGCTGGGTGCACCATAAAAATTGGAATTAAATTTTGAAGTTTTGGTACTATTGTATGACTGCAGACCAATAGTGAGGGTTGTCCAAAAAATCTGTCATCGCTTAACCTAATCAAACCCCTAGCCTAACTGGGGACTGCCCCCAACTTCCTACTGACCTAACCTTGTCCTAATCCCCAACCCCTACTGACCTAACCTCAAATTAATCCCCACTTCCTACTGACCTAATCCCCACACCCCCTAATGACCTAATCCAACCATTAAATCTTTTTTTCCAATGTAAGACTCCATGCAACTTTAAATAAAATAAAATTACGTACTTATCGGTCTACCAATACATTTAAATTTCTTACATAGGGAGTAACAGAATTCCACGAATTTGGGTCGGTTTCTGTTAAAATTTCAAACTGGGCATAGGCCTAATTCACACATTTTTTATACATAAGGGAAAGAAAATTTAATGATGCTGGGACCTATCAGGCATGGTCCCAGGGGGAGGGGGGAGGAGAAGGAGCAGACCGGGGCAATTGCCCCTCCAAAAGCCTCCTTTATAGCTTTTTTGGCACTCTGATAGGCTTGGCCCGGCCCCATATGACACTTCGAGCACTCGACAGCCCTGTTCGCCCCCAACTGCTTTTCTACATCGATTGCCCCTAATACCACCTTCCTGGGACTGCTCCTGCACAAGGGAGAGGGAGGGATAGTCGTCAAAAATATTTATTGTGAATAATATGAAATGCCTCTTATTGCAAAATTACTCATAAAAACACCCCAAAATTGTTGCAAAGGAGTGACTAAAAAGAAAATAACGAATTAGATAATCAATGAACATACTGAATATAATTAATATTTTTATGATGTCATTGAAAATGTGATTTGTTGGCTTCTGGCTGGTAATGTAACTGTACAAATATGCTTAATGTACAGTCACAGCCAACATGAGCCCATTTACTATAGTTTGCAATGGGTATCTGGATTCCAAAAGTACTTAATTTGAAATCATCCTTAATAAACATTGATATTTTGTTGGCTTCTAATTGGTAATTGTACACATATGCTTAATGTACAACCACACCCAACATTAGCCAGTTAAATCTGGTTTTATGAAGGTTATCAAAATATCTATACTTGCCTTGCTAGAAATAGAAATGCATTTTTCCAATATGAAGTGGCATTCAGTCGTGGGGTTGCTTCGCCAAAAGAATATTTATTTGGACCAAAATGAATATTTGGCAAAGTCGCTATCACCATCAGCGTATAATATCTTTGGGGGGAAACCATCAGATGTGACATCCTGTTATTACAAGCCAACAAAGAGAATGGCATAAAACCATCGAAAAGGACTTACCAAAATTCAATAGAGATATGGAAGAATGGCCCAAATATTTTAATCAGTTTTGTTTGTCAACTGCTAAAGTGCGGTTTTGACAAACAAGAACATATGAGTCGTCTGTGATGTATTCTTGCAGAAAAAGCAAAAGAGGCAGTTCGAGATCTTATGTTGGTTACCGAAGATCCCCAAACAATTATCACAGCTCTATGGCAGAAGTTTGAACTTCCAGACCATGTGATAAAACTTCTTCTCCTAAAGATACGTAAACATGATCCAGTAAAATAAGGTGATTATACAAGCTTTTGCAAATCCTCGGAGTCCATCAACCGTTATGTGGCAATAGTGGAAAGTATGCAAAGACCATCTTACTTGCATAATTCCATTGTGTTGGATGAATTAATTTGCAAGTTGACTGAGACATACCTCAGGAGATGGGCATGGCACATTGTGGATAGAGAAGTTAGTGAAATCACGCTCACAGACTTTACCATGTGGATTGCACGTGAAGCCACCTGTCTTGAGAAGATCAATGATCTTATCACCTTGAAGAAGTTTGCAGTAGACGAAAAGAAGTCAAAAGGTTTTGCACTGGCAACTTCGGGAGAGCGATCTGATAAAATGAAGAATGCTTCGTCCCAACTCTGTGTATATTGGGAGAACAAAGGTCATGGGGTCACAAAGTGCTACATGTTCCAAAAATTAAGTTCTGATGAATGCTGGAATGCCATTAAAGAGAGATAACTGTGCTGCAGATGTCTAAAGAGTGGACAGAGTTTTCAAGTGTTTAGCCAAGAATAAATGTGTGGCAGAGGGATGCAACAAGTGGCATCACACAATCCTGCACAATCCAAATCGAGTACCTGAGACATCATCCGAGACCAAGATACCCTCAAGTTCTGTCAGGTATATGTTTTCCAATGCTATCAAAGTTCCTACAAAAGTCATACCTGTCATCTTGAAGGGACTTACTGGAATTGTGCAGACATTTGCCTTATTGGATGATGGTTCCGAAGTAACTATTATTGAGCAAGCTACTGCTGACCAACTGGGACTTAAAGGTCCTCAACAACCATTCCAGTTGAGGACTGCTAATGGTATAACTTCAGAAGATTCTCATCGTGTCATCTTGTTCATTCAAGGAACATCTATGGAACAGATGTATAAAATGAAAAATGTTCAAACACTACGGAACCTGACTCTAAAACACCAAGCAGTGAATGTCCAAATTACAACAACGTTAGAAGCATTTACAGGGCATTAATCTTCCATCTTTAAAAAATGCAAGGCCAGCTGTGCTAATTGGCCAGGACCATAGAGAATTGATCATCTCAAGAGAATGTGTGATGGGGCCATGGAAATTGCCAATATAATTAAAAACCTCACTGGGATGGGTCATCCATGGTACGGTTGCAGGCTCGCAAGAAAAGATCAACCGTTAACCATTAGAATGCAATTTTATTAATGATTCCATAGACGAAGACCTACACCAGCTGTTTAAGGACCCCTTCAGCACCAATTCATTTTGAGTAAAAGTAATTAGGATAAACCCTTTTCCAGGAAGGATAAAAGAGCAAGGACAATTCTGGATGCTATCACTAAACACACTGGAAAGCATTCTGAAACAGGACTGCTATGGTGCAAGGATGACTCGAGCTTTCCCTGGAGTAAACTGCAAGCTTTAAGAAGATTACTTTGTGAAAAGAAAAAGATGGACCAAGACCCCATCTATGCTCAACAATACATTGCAAAAACAGAAGACTATTTGGTTAAGGGTTATGCTAAGGAATTGAGCAAAGAAGCTGCTGTAGAGGGATCTCAGACATAGTACCTCCCTCACTTTGCAGTTTGGTACCCAAACACCTAGGCAGGTGCAGTTTATATTGGATGCTGCATCAAAAGTTTAGGACATCAGTTTTAATGATGTATTGCTCCCAGAACCAGATTCAATTCAATTCAATTCAACACCCTACAATCAGCATATAATGGTGCCATTTGGTAGGGGGGGTTATCCCACATTCAGGAGGATACTCCAACATCATAAAATGGTGACTTAAACATCATCGTTAAATTGAATTTCTAATGATTTTTTATTATCCTTAGGAAAATTATTCCATTGTCTTATAGAACGTAAGAAAAAGGACCAATAATAAGCATCCATTTTAGCACAAATTTCCTTCAGAGGATTAGAGTGAACATGCCTACCTCTAGCGTTAGTATTAGGCTTAAAGATATCAGAAACCAAATTCAAATTACAAGGCAAAGTAAACCTTTCAAACAAACCCATGCATAAATCTTCCCTTCGAGATCGCAATGATTCCCAATTTAGAGAACGTAGCATCTCGGTCACACTAGCGGTCCTTTGGTAATTACCTTTAACAGATTTAGCAGATCTTCTAACACCACTTATTAGTGTCCTTGTAAAGTTTTGACAGTACCGGATTGGTTTTTCCGTAGACATCAAGGAGATGTTTCATCAAGTCCAATTCCGAGATGAGGATAACACTGCACAGAGATTTCTTTGGAGGGGAATAAGTCAGAATGAAGAACCTAAAGTTTTGGAAATGCAGGTGATGACATTTGGGTATACCTGCTTCCCTTGCTATGCACAATATGCCAAGAACCTCAAAGCAATGGAATTCCAGGAGAAATTTCCAGAAGCAGCACTGGCAATCACTCAATGCCACTATGTGGATGACTATCTCAATAGTGCCAAAACAGATGAAGCAGCTATTAAACTAATTCGAGATGCTATTGAAGTTCACAAACGTGGTGGGTTTGTCATCTGTAGGTGGACTTGTAAATCATCAATTGTCTTGAATGAAATCCCACCAGACTAACGAGCAAAGAACATTGTGGAAGTTCCTTTGGGTACTGATCTTCAAACTGAGCATGTTCTTGGACTCCACTGGAACACTGAAGATGTCTTTGTTTTTAAGTTGAAGTTTTACAAGTAATTACCTGAGATCCTTGATGGAACCAAAAGACTAACAAAACGTCAAGTATTTTGGCTCGTTTTGTCAATATATGATCCTTTGGGATTTTTGTTCCACCTCCTGGTTCGTGCAAAGATCCTTCTACAGGAGATATGGAGAACAGAAATTAAGTGGGATGATGAACTTACCAAAGATATGAACAAGAAATGGTGCTACTGGCTACTACAACTGAAAAAAATCACTACAATTCAAATACCAAGATGTTATTGTACAGAAATGCCAGACAGTCCAACCAGTTGCATGTGTTCTGCCATGCTAGTGAGAAAACATTTGCTGCAGTCACCTACTTGCGATACCAGTAAGCCAACAATGTTCAGGGGCAGATTGAGGAGTCATGGGCCCGCATGGAAATGAGCTTAAAGGGAAACTTTCACCTCAAATGATGTTGGTTTCATGAAGAAGGGCATGAAAAATTATAATGAAAAGTCAAAGAGAATTGCATATGAGTAAAATAATAAATGAAATAAAACAACCTGAATGTGGCAAAAGCAAAGCTTAGATGGACGACATTTCAGTGAGACAATGAGCGCCATCTATTGGATTCAAGCATCAGCTCCATAGGCATACATGTGCCAGAGGGCGCTCCCGGTCTTATTCTGCATGAAAAATGCCGCCTAATGCATATTTTGCAAACATCGTGATTTCTTCAATATATAAACTGCTGCAATTATTATTACCACAGACGTTCATATCTATTAAACGCCTACCATTTAATAATGACTTATTACAACATGATAGTTTCCCTTTAACGGGCCCATGTATTCAGTGCCACACCCAGAAATCCATGGGATGCAGGGGGGGTCTGACCGAAAAAATTGTTTAAATTTTTTTGCCATAGGTGAAAGTTAGAGGCTTTTGTAAATCATTGTAAAAATTGACTTAAGGGGCTGTCCACACTATCAACAAAATGCATGCTCCTATGGGAATCTCCATGTTAAGTACCGGTACAAATTAATC
>JAQIXP010001352.1:0-18855 GCA_034700285.1 Proteroiulus fuscus | reverse complement strand
TATTGGAATGAAGGCGCGAGCTCTCGTGAGGCCATAAACGTACGTGTGCTAGGGGGCGCCACCTCACTTTAAAGCTCGCCAAAAGCAGCCGAAGGCTAAGGAAAATGGCGCCTACCGTGCATTTTGGAAACGTCGTGATTTCTTAAAAATAAAAACTTTGCTGCAATTATTATTGGCACAGAAATTGATATCTAGTAATTGTGTACTGTTTGAAAATAACTTGTTTCAAAGTGAGACTGTCCCTTTAAATAATAGTTGAAAGTTATTCATTATAGATGGCGCCATAAGTCTATGGCAAATAGCATGGGCAGCCATATTAACTTCTAAATACATATATTCTTATAATTATAATTATGCAATAAATGACATAAATGACTATTCGTGCTAACCACGATCTACATTAAGTAGGCGGTTTGTTTTAAATCATGATTCTAGTCCATGCAAATCGTGTATTATGATATTATATGTAGGCCTATAGCCATTTAATTCACTTGCATGGAAAATGTCAATCGCTTTGGAACAATTCCAAATATGGATTTGGTTAATTAATATTTCAATAATATTAATTAACATACAGATTAAAACAATAAACTGTATTTAAGTGAACGAGTTAATGATTTTACTATGGATGAACGGTCACAAAAATACTAATTGGGAAGGTGACGTCAGCGTTTCAAATGACGCAATCATCCACTTATTGGAAACCATTTTGTTTTTTATATACTCAGTAATAGAATACACAAATAGGCCTATATTACAATCCAGAAGGTCTGACGATAATTTGCCAAGTCGTTTAAATGCCATACAGTAACATAATTCAACTTGATAAAAATGCATTGGATAACATCTGTGCATAAGTACACTGATGTTATTCAATGCATTTTTATCAAATTTAATTCTACTATAAAACAGATATTGCCAGACGAATCTTTTTACAAATTTCTAGATTGTGTCAGCTGCTTCTGATGTACTTTTGTGTTTCAGTCTCTTATCATAAAAACGAGGGGAATTCCCAAAGAGAATTTGGGGAGGGTTGAGCATGCGCACTGACCTTATTGGAAAAAGTTCATTACTATTACATTCAGAGGTATTTCAACTTACGAATAAAATATTGACAATTGATGGGAAATGACAAAAAGAATATACCAGTAAAGAAATGTATAAGATTAAAATCATTTATCATAATTAAGTATTGTATAGATTGCCATATATTGTATAGATGCCCCAAAATAAGGATTAAATTGCATCAGAAATTCCATGGCTTTCCAGGTTGGTGGGCCTTACGACAAACAACTGATTGAATTTAGACATTATTATTTAGACTTCCTCAAGGGGTTTCCAAGAACTGTTTTAAACTAATAATTTTCACTTAGAAAAAAAAGTTGTTTATGGTTCCAAGTACCCTATACTTATGCCCAAGACCCAGCAATTAGGCTCAGGCCTAACCTATTTTTCCAGTATATAGAGAAAAGGAACCAACAAAAACATTTGAAACATTGGTCCTACCCTAAGCTGGGTAAGACCCACTTCCTCTTTAGAAGTTTCATAGACAACAATGGAAAATAGTCAGCATTATTACGACTTACGGTAATATTAGCTGTGGACACTAAGGGAGGGCTAAGTCCTGCTAACTTACAAGTTAGTATAGACCTAAATTCCTGCCCCTAAATTAAAAAATGGGCCTATTGCTAATGCCATGGAGGATAGAAATAGGCCTATTTTTAACAAAAACTAAGGTAGCCATATAACCATCAAAACAACCCTATAACTAAGCATTGATCCTAACTAACTAGGCTATTTAGCGTAGGTCTATAGCCTACTTCTATAGTTAGGATATAGCCTAGGACTATACTGCCATGAACTATAATGTAAGTTATTTCTCACAAATGCAGACTTCTTGTGGGAACTAGGCTTATAAGAACAGCAAACACTAAAAAAGCTTAAAATGCATGTATGGTACACCTCCACGCATACAAAAAGTAAACTGGCTTAAAAAAAATTCGCCTGTGTTCTGTCAAAACAGGCCATGTGAAAAATCAATTCTATAGATTTGATTTTTCACATGGCCCGTTTGGACTTAAAGCCTACGAATATGCAAATCTCATTTCCTCCATTCCTTAGCACATTCAAAGAATATATAATCTTTAAGCTAAAGAAAAAAAAATACAAATTCATTGTTTAGACCCCCCCAGGATACGCTCAAGTAGGTAAAAGCAAAGAAAAATATAGTAAAAAAAAGGCTTTGTTAAAACTTCTTTTTAGTAAAAAATGTACAATGGGTCCTAACATCCTTTCCATTCTCTGGAGAACATTAATTAATTTGATATACAGATTTAATTTGTTTTCATAGGATAAACGCAGGTTATGAGTACCTATATAGCCAATTCCACATCATACAATATAGGAGTGGTAAATCCAATAATTCCAAATCATTATCAAATAACTGATCAATAATTTTCAAAAGCCAAAAATCCATTAGCCCTATAAACACACTCATGCAGCCGATGTGGGATTTAGGCGTACAAACTTATCAACAAAATGTGAAAATCCATTAGTAAACATTTAGCCTATAGCCATACAGTGTTGTGGTCTCCGATTCCATTATTGTTATATAAATGTCAATATTGGAATAGCATAGCAGGACAAATTAACCGATAATATAAATAATAGCTAAATCTACACGGACTTCAAAAATTATACGCAATAGGCTACAACAGGAATCGCATTTTCAAGCAAAAATTACTACAAAGTTCTTGTTGAACTTGTAGCCTATAATGGCAATTTTTTTCCCAACAGGAAAATTTATACTAAACTTCTGGCATGGTTTAATAATCAATTAAACAATGAAATGAATTCCTGCTACTTGAATTAAAACAATTTTGAACTAGGCCTATTTTCTAATAGAACATAAGAAAAAGAACTACCCTTAACATTGTTCATTTTACACCTTGCGACCAGACCAGACCGCGCGTGCATATTCCACTGGTCTTGCTCAATTTAGCACGTGCGAGTCACGTTCCATTCACCTGCAATGTCTGCTTGGGAACCAACTAAGCGTTTCACGTGCAAAATTAAGCAAGCATCTATGGAAGAGGCACGCGGAACCTATGGTTTCCTTCCTGGTCGCTAGGTGAAAAATGAACAAAGTTAAGGTAGGCCTGAATCAAAATTCCCTGACTTTCCAATGCTTTATTTAGTGCATATTATTAGAGTGGCATATTATACACAAAATATAATTTTTGGAACATGACTTTTCTTTGACCTTTAAAATAATTACTTTTCGGGATATTTTCCAGCCATATCTGCAGCCACCCAAGTACAATAAATATTTTTTGGAAAAAAACAATACTTTCACATGAGCCTGAAGCACGAAATGGCTGAAGAAAATAACGAACTTTTGTTTAGAAAAACGCCAAAACGTCAGTTAAAATTTCCATTATATTCAAGATCGATTAAAAAAACCAGATAATTATTTAGTAAAGAAAAATTTAAAAACGAAAGACTCACCGAGCAGATAAAAAACTACCCGGTTGTCGCTCTCGGCTCAACTCCGGTCTTCAAAATGTTTGTCGCCGCAGGTGACGCCTCAAAAGCGGGGAAGATGTACATGAGCCGGGGGACTCTCGTTTTATCGGTCACTCAACCGCAGCACCAAAGGTAAGCGCAGGCAGGTCGAGGGTCAAGCAGCATCCAATCACAAAGTAAAATTTGATCCAGATTTATTAATATCAGGTAGGATTCAATACTTATCGAGGGAGGAATTAAAATCCACGATTTATTGTTGATTTTTAACTTTTCACCGATAACGTAGTACGATACCCCACGTGTAAATGGCAGCCAAGGGTCTCTACCGGCAGGTACTTATCTTCGGCACATTTCACTATCGATTGTTTGATAAGGAAGCATCCAATTGAAATCACTGTCAATACAGCCTCAAAACTCCACGACACACTTATTAAGAAAACTAATTTATAACATTTGATAAGCTGAAGTTTCGAAAAGGTAAACAAACGACGAACCTTCCCACTCGAAGGCCAAGCACAAACTAAAAGCACCCGCTCCTTTTCCATCATATGAAAATTGAAGCTAGAGGAGGAAACGACCGGGAAGCGTTTCTATTGGTCAAAAATGGAATTGTAAACATTAGCTCGTATTTTATATATGTATAAGATTTGCATAAGATTGCATCGTTAATCGATTACAAATATTACTTTGTGATTTATTCAATACTTTTTTCAAAACTTATTACTAGAATAGCTTTTAACTTAAAAAACTGGCCAATTTTGACCAATAGGAAGCCGCATTTGAGTCGTTCAACAAAATGGCGAACAGCTGGCGAAAATTTGCTTTTGCATCGCGAATGGAAGTGCAACACCCCTGCTGTTAAATATTAAGAAAGCACAATTATATCGGGCGATGACGTTGATGTACGCCGTCCAAGGTAATCGATAATGATTAAATCTATCCTCTCGTTATTTTTTAGTTTATTCTGATTTTCATTTCATTTTTTTATTCATAAAATGAAATATTCGGTGCAAGTGCGAGCTCTGCATTGCCGTTATGGCAGAATCCCATACAAGATAGGCTACACTGCATCAGATATTTTATCTGTTGAAATAATCGCTTTTCTCTTATATTTAAATGAAAACGGTTTGTTTTCCGTATAGCTAGGTTTCTTATGTCAATGGGGAAATAATTATTTCCTATTATTGTCGCGTGATTTAATAATCGCTGAGAAATTGCTACTGTTTGTGCTATAGAGTTCATCGTACATGGTGCCCCAAAATTGTTGGATCAGTGTATTTTATAAAGTTTATAAATGCAGACGTTGTACATATAAGCAGGTATATCAAGGCCTTAAGATTGTCTATTAGTTCTTGTATAGCCACAAAAAAGAGGGATTTGCATTGTCCACATTCAAAATATATATATAATATATAATACATATATTTTTTAACATTGGGGGTGGAGGGATTTAGGAGCAACCCCTCGCCCCGGCCAGAACTTGGCTTTTATGGTCCAAAACCAAAACATTATTCCTAAAGTCTATCAGCTCAAATCCCGCACCAACAAAAATAGTAGCTCTCAAATAGTTTATGATCAATGTAATGTTATTATGAAGCTAATATGGGGAAATATGTGAATTATCAAAAACAAATACTTTGAAACTCAAGAAATGTCAGCCAATAGGCTTGTTTTCAATATTCCTTCTTTCATTGTTTATTTTCAGTATAAGTCTTAGAAACAATATGCAGTTACAGTATATGCTAATTTAACAAATTCATTGGCAAGAAATCCATGGAGCTTTACCCAAGTTGAACCTTATACAGGATGATTACTATAAAAGTAAACCGTTCTTCATTCACTGGGGATCATTCATAAATTACATGACACAATATAAAAAATTTCATCCTAATGTTTTGGTCAGAATTCTGGCTGACGAGTTTGTTGGATAGAAAGTAATCCAAATTGATGAACCACATGATGCCCTTTCTCTGGGGTGTTGGTTTTCCAACAGCAAATTAGGAACGTTTTTATGATGCATTCTGGGATTGTGTTGTAACGTTGCGACAGTGTGTTGAATTTAGAAAGACTGTAATGTTGTTTCACCTCTCTTTTGAACTTTTTTTTCCTTTTTTGCTTCATTTGCAATTTTTTTTGTATTTTTTAATTAAGCTATTAAAGATTTTTGTTAGCCAACTTATTATTTTTTTTTATCTATTTCTTTGCTGTGTCATCTTTTCTCCAGCAATATCTCATATTTTTAAATGACACCTCAACAAGTTTTTTATATGAAATAATGTCAAAGCCTCGTGAATTCATTTTGCATAATGCGAAAAAATGCGCCCAATTTCCAATTACAGTGGCCAAAAAGTTGTTAGCAGAAGCACGATTATGAAGTTAACAAGTGCAATTATTATTTTAACTAACGTTATTATCTTCATGTATAAGGACTAGTCGCAATTTATGAGCAATAAAATTATCTAGTTTTGGTTTTTTTATGCAAGTTATTAAAATATCTTAATCGTAGGATGAAAATGATAACTGGATAAAAAGCGGTTTCATGAATCCATTGGCAATTTAAAATATTAATATTTATTTAAAACTATATATAACTATAATGACAAGTCTTATGCCTGGTAAAATACCATGCAGGTAATAATGTAATAAAATACACTGTACCATGTTTTTTGAAAATACTCTCTGGATTGTGTTATGATGCCAGACATGGGTGCATATACAAGGCGAGTCAAAAGTTGGAAAGCATATGATGCTTTCACTTCATTATAATCCCTAGATTTTTTAAATTAAAAGTTTTAAATCAAAATAAAATATTCAATGCCGACTTACGAAAAATTGGAGAAGATAGACACAACTGAGCATAAACCTGTTATGTGCCCTTTACCCTATGTTGTATTCCACGTAAGTAAAGGTTTAGACAACTATTGCAAACGATTTTCTGCATTAACTATTTCGTTTCATGATTTCTGTAGAAATCTGCAAAATTTCTGCTGTTTTGTGATTTTCTGCTGGTCAGGTCATGGGTAATTCTTTCCTGTCTTCAAGTAATCATGCAATCATGGTGTTTAAACTGACTACTCAAGTCTGTAAGGATGACTTTTTGTACAAAAACTAGGGCTTTTTGGATATTTCTATTCTATTCTAAAACATCAGGACATTTGCCTGCATGCAAAAATTGGTAGAATCATTAGGTTGTTAGTTACATTGGTTAATGTTCTGTTGGTTTTTGATGTATTATTGCTGGTTTAATTGGGGTTTGTGTAGGGTATACATGTTTTATTAGCAAACATATAATTTTGAAAAGGAACCATGCAGCTATGACTTTCTACAGGGTTTATCAAAAGCTTCGTGAAGAACTCATCAGGATGGGTTAGGCTTGGAAAATTGTTGGGGGTTCTAAGTGTGTTTTGTATTTTTGGGCAATTCTTTGCCCTGTGAAACCAAGATTGCTAAATATATATGCCTACAATACAGATTTCAATTTCACTAAAATTATATAAGGTTTGCAAGTAGAATTTGAAAAATTACTAATTTTCGTTAATAATATATATCAATGGCTTAATTCAAAAGTGGTGAATATGCCATGTTATCAAATAGCATATTCACCACTTCTGAATTAAGCCATCGATATAAAACTTTGGCCAATTCCACCCAATTTACTCAATTTATTTCGGTATATGGCGAAAATTTGAATAAATACTCATGAAAATCTGACAAAAGTTATGACTTTTTGATTTACCTTGTGCAGTTCTTATGACATAGTAAATACAAAACGTGTCACTTCATTATTTATGTAATTCTGTAATTCTGCTGAAATCTCACAATCAGATACTGCAAAAAGTTACAAATTCTGAAGAGCTGCATGCTACTGCAAGGCATGTTAATAACGATTCCTGCAGAATTCTGCAAGATTTTCTTACTATGGAAAGTTACTGCAAATTACCAATTTTTACATTGTAAAAGTTTATTTTTGGGATTCATTCCTCTAAAATAATCAGCAAAACATTCGAAAGTTGAAAACTTTCATGGCCAATATCCTATATATTGGGTTAATAACTTATTTCCAGCAAATAAAATTTAAACCCACAATTGTGCTGATGTGACGTGGATTGTAGTCCATAAACACAACAATGAATTCACCAATCGTTTCACGCTGGAATAACTTTACGAGAGAGTGGTTCCGCTATTAATCAGCATTATTGGTCAGCTTAGTGGCTATCGATAAGCAAAATTTTTGATATTTATTGTGGGGGCCATTGGTCAGACTGCCATAAAACTTATCAAAAAATACATATTTCAACTAATCTGCAGTGCATGCAAGTATATATAGGGTAGGCCTATAGTATGCTTCTCTTAATTAAAAATGATTAAATACTTTATTACAGCACTTATCAGGCCATTGCCATTGTGAAAATCTATATAAAACATCTATAATTTCATTGGAATTTTTAAAAGCAACGTGAAAACGTTTAGAAGAGGAAATGCATGCGGCTTTGGGCTGGAATTTTTAGAAGTTAAATATTACTGCTAAAAATGAAATGCTATAAATTATTCGCCAGGCTTGAGTTATGTAAACAGAATAATACATAAATTATTGAAAAGTGAAATTTTATATTGATTTATATAAGGGAGACTTCCCGAAAATGTTGAGCTGGTTATATCAGCATTTGCATGCAACTTTATAATACACTTAATTCACAGAGTTCAAAATAAATTGGCTTAATCATCAAACAGCACGACATAAATCTATACGACTATGCATGTATATATACTGTATTGTATAGAAGTTCATTTTGTATACTATTAATATTAAAATATTTGTAGGAAAACAATGCCTGGCAATTCCCCCATACCGTTTTCCTAGCATGAATCTATTTGCAAAAATATGTTATACATTAAATGGCACGCAAGAGCTGTACAGGTGTCTATTGTTTTCTCTTTTTTGAATTATTGTTTAGTCTACCTGTACATGCAATGCAAAAAAAAAGTTGAAGTATTAAAATTGAATGCATTTGCATGACCAACTCGACAAATGGCCCATTTGTAAAAAGATTTAATGGATTAAGGAAAGACTAGAGACTATAGGCATGGTCTTTGGTGCATGCATGGCTATATATTAGTGTGATTCAGTAAGCATTAGTCATGGACTTGGATAACGATTAAAAAAAAGTAATGGAATTTGAGAAAATCATTCAAAAATCTAATTTTGTTTTATTTAAAGCGAAAGTGTCACATTATTACATGCATGTATTTGTGAGTTTTGCACTGATTTGGAAACAACGTGATTTGGAAGAAAATGAGTTTCATAAAATGTAGACATTTTTGCAGATATTAGTGGTACTGATTAATTGAGTACTACCATGCAATTTTGACCGTCTTGGTTAAAAGAACAGTCTCACTTTGAAGAAAATTGATTTTAGGAAAACAAATAGCATGAAAAATTAGGATAAACATGGAAATTGCAATTGGATTTGAGCTATAATACCGATCATTAGATAAAATGTCCTGAATACGTGGATTTGGATGAAAATAGAAATTTCTAGCCCAAATTGGCGCCATTTTACTGACAGTATGTAGCGCCCTCTACTATAGTTAAAATGCATCAATTTGCATGGAAAACATAAACAAACACGTCCTAGAAGGCGGCATCAAATGGCACAAGTCATTCATATCAATCAGCTATAATAAGTGTGTACCATTTAAAAATTACTTGTTACAAATTGGGACTTTCCCTTTAAATAGTTTAGTGTCCTTGATTCATAAATAAATATCCCCCATCAGTCATTTGCGTTAATTATAATTATAATAGTGGCCACACATATATGTACATATTCCATAGAGATAAAGTGAAGCCAGAACATAAGCACAAATCTAATTAAAATAAAATTTTAAATCAATTCAATGGACAGTTCAGAAACTCTGCACTTATACACAATGCTGCTAACAAAAGTAAGTATAGGCCCACGTATAATGCGAAAATCTGAACTTAAATTTTTTTGTTTTCTTGTGATTTTAATGGAAACTTATACATGCAGTGAGGTAATTTTAAAAATAATGTGGGGGTGGGGAGTATAAGGGTCTTGACATACCTGAAATGCCGACCCTATGGAAGTATTTTTTCTTTAAAAATATTAAGGTTTTGTTAAGGGGCTGGGGGGGATGGGCTTTTTTTCGCCGCCCTCTCCTCCCTTCCCTACATCAGGGTGTCTGGCCGTCTGGAAAACCTGGAAATGTCATGGAAATCAGTAGTGTCTGGAAATGTCATGGAAATTTAGTCTGGGTCTGGAAAATCCAAATAAAATCTAAATAAAATGGAAAATTGGGCACTATTGGTGATTTTTAGCCCATTTTTGAGTATTTTTGAGCAAAAAAGGTCGCCTGCGGCGCCATTTTCTGTCATTTTTTTGCAGTAAAGTACAAAGGCCGTCAGATTTTTGCCTGCAGGCCATGAAAAATATTTTTGGATTGGAAAAAAAATTAAATTTGTGGGTGCAACCCAGGGTGTAGTTGCCAAATATTGCAGTTTTAATTGCACATGTCAGTAAAAATGAGTTAAAAATCACTTTCGTTTGATCTGGAAATTTGTTAAAAATTGTCTGGAAAACCTGGAAATGTCATGGAAATGTGTTACTGGATTTGGCCAGACACCCTGCTATACATAGAATTACACCACTGAAATTTACAGACATTTGACTGACTTTCATTTGAAGTATTTGGCTACTTTTTAAATTTAAATAAGGAAGAAAATAGCTTCTCCGTGCATATCCATTCAGTTTTGGGATAAGAAAACTCAATTAGTAGCAAAGGAGTCCTTGTTAGAATAAATAGTATTCAAAAAAAAAAGTTTTATTTTTCTGTTGTTTTTCTCACTGCTTTTCTCATATATTTGCACCTAATTTAGTTGAATTCTGCAGATGCAAATGTATGCTTATATCCGTGTACACCCATACATGCACACACATATACATATATATAAATTTGTTCATTATTTGGATGCGAGTTAATTACTTGAGATAATTAGTTTCTCGTCGGTTGGATGCATTTTGTATATTCCAAATGTATGTGTAGTTTATATATAGGCATAGGCACACGTGTAAAATTAAGGAATTTTATATAGGCCTACTCTCTCCAGAAATATATGCATGCAAATCCAGTGGGTCATCACACAAATAATTAAATGTGGACGTTCAGTTTTCCACTCGGAATTAATCGATTTTTAAAAATGAAAAGACGGAATTAATGTTGGAAAAGGAAGAAGATTTTCGTGTGCAATTATCATAGACTAACCATTGCTGTTTTAGCCTCGCAAAATACACACACATGCAAATCCAGTGTTATCCATGGTAACCAATTAAGTGGTGGACCAGCCTGCAATAATTGAACTAATTTGCGTAGCCAGAGAGCCTACAAACACGCGTATGCATTGGACCCCCCCATTAAACAAGTGGTTACAGAAACGGAAGTGCCCAGTCTTGGTTACACATCGATGGCTTAATTCAGAAGTGACGAATAAAGCCAATTTGTTAAAAATGAGATAATTGTACCATTGGGATCCTGGAAGTGTCCCTAATGAACTTAAAGTATACAGAAATTAATTTAACCAATAATATTGTTAAAGTTACGAAAGTGAACAGTAGCAAATATCCAACAAGCTGTTATTCATAAAAGTTAGAAGTGGTGACTATAGTACCATTCGTTAGTTTACATTTTAAAAAATTCTCGAGACCTGGATTTTTATTAAAATAAAAGTGGCGAAATTGATGATTTTTGCTTATTTTTTTGCATTATTTTTATTCATTATAGGCAAACTAATAGATGTGCACATGTGCTACTTCACACTTAATTTATGTCGCTTTCCTGCAAAATTAATCAAAGTCAAACTAGTGAATGTGCATTTTTATGCCTTATATTTCTCAAATTACTTAATTGATTTACTAATTTAATTATTTGACAAAAATTAGCACATTATTTCTAAAATATATCATATTGTTTTATCTGTTCACCCCAAATTTCAGCCTTTTAACATTGTTTATTTCCAAGTTATACCATTTTTCCATAAAAACGCTATTAGCTCAAAATAAACTTTTGGCATATTAAGTTGATAACCTCCATTCAATGTTGCAGGTCATCTTAGGATTTCGAAATACATAATTATTTCATTGAGATAAATTGGAACCATACATGAACCCTTTTAGTGGTTTCATTTGCAAAAGTAACTACTAGATGGCGCCATTCTTTTCCAAATAATATGGTAAAATGGCGTCATTCATGTATTCTAAATTATGGTAAGTCTGATGAAAAACTAATTTCTATCTTCTCAACTACTTTGGCTTTATTTTTTAAAAAATAACTTGTAATGAGGTAAGACTTTACCTTCAAAATGCATTTTAAAATGTATGTTTATATATATTTGAATGCATAAATAAATATATTCAAATATGCAATTATAATTCATGGAATTGCATTGCCATATTTAAATACAAATTCATATTAAATGCAAATTAGGATGCACCTTCCTTTTTATAGGAAATATTTATTTTTGTCACAAAAATAAGTGGCGCCATCTACTGATTAAGTTGATCTCCTCCATTCCATTTTGCCAGCCAATTTAATAATTCAGCCCATAACTATTCCACAGAGATAAAGTGAAGCCATACTTGAACCCTTTCAATGATTTCATCTGTAAAAGTAACTACTAGATGGCGCCAATCCTTTGTATGATAATAAGATAAAATGGTGCCAGTCATAACTCTTAAAACTTTCATGATTTCTGAATTATGGTAAATCCGGTGAAAATATTAATTTCAATGCCCTTCTCAATTATTATTTGGCTTTACTTTAAAAATAACTTATAAAATGGTGAGACTTTCTTTAAGGTAAAGATGGACGTGTTGTAATAGGGTTAAAGGGAATTTTGGGACAATTTCCATTAAATATTATAGTGCACAGTACGATAGAATTTAATGAGCACCTGTATTATTTTGTTTCTAAGAGGAAGAAAGCATATTTTTTGAAATTAGATGAAAACCTGTCAGATGCAATCAAGTAGGCCTACAGAAAATGTTAGCTCTATAGTTGTTATTTATAATGTAAAATGGAAAAAGGGTAAATTAATGGGTTGGGGCCCCCCCAATTTCATCTTGAAAAATAATGAATATTTTTAAGCTGTTGCTGATTTGACTTTTCATTTTGCATCGTTGGTATTTGGAGCAGCTTAGCTGAAAAAGAAGAAGCCTCGAAAAAGTTGCTTCTTTGTTGATCTCATATATTAACTGACTTTTCGCTCAATTACACAATATATAGCCTATTTTGCATGCACGTATTTTTAGGGGGGGGACCCATTTTATATATTAGGGTGTGTATATATATATGTACTCTTATTCTCGTTCAATTTCTCATTAAGTACGGAAACAAGCTCTGTAATGTAAAAGTAAAATACTTGACACAACTCCATGTCAACAACAACAATGTTCTTCTGATCTATCTTCTCTCTTCTTCTCTCTCCTTTTTCTTATTATAAGGCTTTTGCCTCATTTTTGAAAACAAAAGAAAATTGTATAAAACTTCATTGAATTTATAATGGTTGCATTGAGGGGGAAAATGGCGCTCATGCTAATTGACTTGCCATAAACAAAACAAATTTAAATTATGTCAAAAATATACAACATGCTGGAAAATATGAAGTATGTAATTTTTTTCTCCTAATTAATGGAAGTATTTATTAAGCTAATCAGCCTCATTTTTGGAAGCCATTTTGTTTTGTATTTATGGTTTAGAACTTAGTCAACTTTTACTGTTGATCTTAGATACAAGTTAATTGATACAGTCTAGAAAGTAATCAAATGATTCGTCAAATAGAATCTGTGTTATTGTTAAATTAAATTTGACAAAAATGCATTGGATAACAGTAGTGTAGGAAAACTTTTCGCTGCACTAATGCTATACAATGCATTTTTATTGAGTTTATTTATATCATGACATTTAAACGACTTTGCAAATGATCTTCAAAACTTTATTTTTATTTATTTATTTTATTTTATTTAAAAATTTTCTACCGCAAAGACATGAAGGTAGAAGTCTAAAAAACAAACTTCTGGATTATGATATATTTAGCTAAAAACTTGAATAAAAATTGCCAATATATATACTCGTATTGAATTAAGTAAAAAATGGATTTCAAAACAAAGCGGATTTTTCAATGGATTGCAATTTCTTTGTAATTGGATTATTTACTGTTTTGAATTTTAATCCTTATATATGTTTACAGTTTAGGCAGAATTTATGGCAATTTTCGTTTTAAAATAGCCCTCTAAAATACTCTGTATGTTGCATTATTTTACAACTTAAAGATTTATGAAAAATATCTGTTCATATTTTATGTGTTATATAATTCCCTTTAAATGTATGTTTTATGGGAATTATTTGGTCTTTAGATGTCAAAACAAATATATTTTTTAATACAAACTACAGCAATGTATTTTATAATTTCTGCATCTTTTTCTATTTTTAAAAATTGCTAAATTGCATTATGGAAGGAGAAGTCAAGAAAAAAAAAATCTCAAAATAGCCAAAAAAACTCAAAAAAAATTTAAAAACTTTACTTATATGAACGCATACATTATACTATGCTAAATTTAATGCAATACAATACAATTTCCGAATTTACTCATAAGGGAAAGTCAGGGAAAATCTGAGAAAACTGTATTTTAGCTGTATGAAGTTAAAATTTGGCCATAGGCAATTTCTGGAGTTATCAATGCACATGGCCCATTTTTCATTGACATTGGCACATTGTACTGTATACATAATATCATTTATTTACTTTTTCATAATTTTAAGAGTTTGTTTTGCAATGAATATATTTTTATACCTGGGTTGTGCTTGCTAAAAAAGCAAAGGTATATGAATTTTGTTACACCCTGTATATAGGGTATATGTGCATTATAATGGGATTGAAGTTGAAATAGCAAAGTATAAGGTGAAGGAAAAAGTCAGTATTGTCATGAATACAAATTAAATCCTAGCTCTAGACCTGGATTCAAATTTTATATCCAGGTTCAATATGCAGCATTGCACACTATATAGTGGATATACAGTATAGATCAACATGAAAGTCTTCGAGATGTCCATTATTTTTTCCTCTTTGGGGGAATATAAACAGCATGAAATCGTTCGTATATTGTACAAAATGAAACCAAAATATATTATATATATAGTCAAAATAAAAAAGGAGAGTCTACATCAGTAGGCCTATAATCCATGCCATTTTGGAAACTAGGTCCATTGCGCCTGTGTGTTTACTCAGGGTACAAAGTTCGGCAAAAAACCAATCCCATTCATAAATAAAATAGGCAAATCATCAATTTTAAGAGGAATCAACAAATCTTGCCTACAGAAATGAAGATTGAGGGACACCACGTGACGTCATCCAACCCCTGATAGTCTGCAATCTCTCATTGCTTGGAAGCTATGTGAGATTGCCTTTGCAAGGAAGCTATTATTATAGTATTACCAAGTAAATGAACGGTGTAAATGTATCATTCTGGTGGTGACAAGGGGAACTAACCCTTGTGCATGTCTCAAAGAAGTTGGCATCACTTATTAGCTGTTTGTTTACAAATGCTCTCAATAGATGGCAATGAAGCATGCATATATCACATATGTCACATATTTACAACTAATTTCTAAACATAATTTAAACACATGTTTGTAAATATGGAATTTACAAGTCTGCAGCGCCCCTATTGTTATTGAGCATAACCTCCAATTCAACGTCTCACCAATGGCTATTTTTAAGCGTGAAATTTTCCCAAATCTATTTCCTTCCGGCCATTCATGGCAATGCTAAATGTCGGCTATTTATATCCACTCGGCAATATATAATGCATTATTATTGATTTGTAGGGATGCTTTGAACCTATCGGTTTTAAGTTGGAAAATAACACTCATCCCCAACACTGATCTATACTTATATATGAAGCCAACAACAACAGCAATAATATGATTGGCAATAGCCCGTATAAAAATTTATCGCCTAGGATGAAAGTTCAGCTACGATATATATATAAAAAAGATATATTGAATTTTACGAGAAAATCGTGAAAGAGAAAGAGAGGGCCTATACCATCTTTTAATAAATTTCTTTTTCTCTGAAGCTGAGAATTATATTTGATCTTTGGGGAGTATAAGATTTTCAATCGTTTTTCCATCGTCAGTTGCCATATAAGGGGTCAAGCATTTTATAGTCCTTTATTTCATTCTCGAGGAACTATCTCTGTCATACAACTCTATGCTGGAAGCCTTTGCCATAAAACGAAATATGTGTTGAATGAAACCAAACTCAACGTCAAAATAATCATCTTTTCAAATGCATTCACGGTCGATTTTACAAACTGGCCTTTTACCCTTTTCACAAATATCAACAATTTTAAAATGAAGTTTAGTCTGGACTGTTGAAAGAGCAAAAATCAGAAAGGATGTGAAATGACATTTCTGCATCAACCCCGGAAATGTGGGCTTGAGCTCTTTCCTGGCAAACAGTAATCATTGGCGGCAACATTGGTAAGGGGCGATCGGACTATGACATCTCACACGAATAATAATTAGGAAAACTCTATAATTAGCTATATAGGTAACAATCTAGGAAAGATAGTTAGCACCACAGAATTGTAAAACTTTAAAATATCAAAGATATCCCACTAATAAACAATCCATTTCAACAATATTACCGTATTGCATTGCCCAATATTTTTCTATTTCGGAAAAATTATTGAAAAACAAGAAAAAGGATGACACTAAAAACGGCCTAAATTTACAAATGCTTGGGAAAACGTTTAAGAAACAAAGTTCAACCAAAGTCCATGTGGATTCATGACCAATAATTATAATTTTCAACAATTTCTAAAGAAAAATAATACAAGCATGCAAGCAGAGATTGCAATATGAGCGAACAATCAACCATATCATTTCCGGCTTGTAATAACATAACTTTCATTTGTTTCAGTGCAGGGTTCTAATACAAGTTATGCAGTATAAACTCTTCCTAGCCAAATTTCAGCAAACTATATAAAGGAAGTAGCAAAGCAAAGATTGATTCAAAAATAAAAGATTTATTCAAATAGCAATAATCCAGTTGAAATAGTCGCAGCTGTGCTATATAACTTTACTATAAGGATGCTATTCCACCCACTTCCTTTACCCCTCCAACTCCTTAGATATGCTACATCATGACTACAAAATTGTGTCATAAACATTTGTTACCCATCAATCACCAATAAAATAAGGCCGTATAATATTTATCGGATAAGCATGTATATGATATACATCTATAGTCTAGGAAACAATTTCTTTTGGTTCTTCACATCTCAAACGATACTTATATACATATGGAAACTCCACCAGATTTTCAGTCAAACATTCCGATGGCTTAATTCACAAGTAGCGAATGAGCCAAAAGTTGCTTTCGATATAACAGCATTTTTAAGGGAAAAAGGTATAATTTATAAATAAACAATGTTAAAAGACTGAAATTTGGTGAACAGATGAAACAAAATATGTATTTTAGGGATTGTGTTAATTTTTGTTAAATAATTAAATTAGTAAATCAATTCAGTAATTTGAGAAATAAGACTTAAAATGTATATTCGCTAGTTTGACTTTGATTAAGTTTGCAGGAAAGCGAAATAAACAAAGTGTGAAGTAGCGAATGTGCACATTTATTAGTTTGCTTATTGTATTTTTATAAAAATCCATGTCACGAGAAATTTTTAAAAGGTAAACTAACGAATGGCCCCATTCACTACTTGTAACTTTTAGGGATGATACCTCGTTGGACATTTGCTACTCTTTACTGCTGTAACTTTAACAATTATTGGTTCAAGTAATTTCAGTAACTTTAGGTTAATTAGGGACACTTCCAGGATCACAATTGTTCACTAATATCATTTTTTGAAAAATTGGCTCATTCGCTACTTTTGAATTAATGAAGCCATCGATTTAGACTTAAAGGGGAAGTCTTACTTTATAGGAAATTCATTTATAAAAGACTGGGAATAACACAACATTATTAGCTAAGCTAAGCATATTGTAATTTCATTTATCGTAAATGAAAAATAACATATTTCATATAAAACGACTTTTATGAACGTTCCCTATAGGTTGTTTTTCTGGTTTTAAAGTATTTGTTGTCTAAATTAAATTTATACTTGGAAGCCTTATTTTTCTTAAAACTAAAATCCATTTTCTTAAGAGATGGAAATTTCAAATTGGCTTTTGTTAGGAGGTTCGAACCTGTATTATAGAAACACCTTTTTATTTCTGAAAATATGCCTAATGTAGCCTAAGCCTCGTCATTTGCTTAAATCTTTTGAGTGACTTGCTGGGATTTTTTGGAGCACTTATTCAAAAATATGCATGCATGCAGCATTGGTAAAATTCATAACTTTGGTATTACACTTAAGAGCTTTTTTTTTCATGGATGTCTACACACCCTTCACATTTCTCGGTTAAATAAAAGACTTAATTTTTTTGCTGTCAAATCCAGCAGCAGTCAACTAAAGCTTCTTCCAAAGTGGTTTGTTTTGTACAAGAACTAGGCCTACTTGTGTGTGTATGTATACGAATCACAGGACCCAAATGGTTGTAACCCTATTGTTTCTCCGGACTCATCAAAAGGCACTTTTTAAATGTCATTCCCCTTTTTTTGTTTATCCCTCCTGTTTTTTTCTGCCATAACTTGACTCTGAATCCTTTTTCATCTCTGGGTGGCTCTACATGTCCATCAAAAGATGAACTGGTTTCAATGGGCTTTGAACATGCTTCCCTATAGGCAATTTAGACAATGTTTACTCTAACTTAAAATATTTGTTTTCATCTTCACTCGTCTGTCTGCTGACTGAGCTTTTGTTTAATTTAAATTATGTGCTATTAGAGTGTTGGCATTGTCAAAACATGCACATGAAAAAAATATAAGAGTCAATGGCTTTTCCCCAATAGGTGCTGCACGGTTTTGCAATAAGACTCCTTTCAAAAAAATATTCCCATAATGCACCACTTCACATGGGCGACCATCATGTTTTAGTATAAATGCAAGTTTACAGTTATGCTTCATAGATGATGCCGTACGTCTTTGGCTAATAGCAGTCTGTCTGTCTGTCAACTTGTTTTAATATAAATTATAGTTGATAGTTATGCATCATAGATGGCGATTTTAATATTAAGGGGGCTGTCCACACTTTTAACAGCATGGGCCTATGGAGATTTCAATGTTAAATTCGTTTTCTTCAAACTGTTCTAACTCAAGAACGGGTAAAAGTTCAACGATGGGGTTTGATT
>JAQIXP010001351.1:0-18865 GCA_034700285.1 Proteroiulus fuscus | reverse complement strand
TAAAAAACAATTGTAACTATTCAAGGTTCATTAGGTAAAAGCCAAGGTCACCTGTATCACATATCTGAGTAGCTAATAATAGTGTCCTAAAGTAAACTAATTTAACACCTGTTGGCGCCCCCAAATTTAATAGCAATTTGCATTAAAATTTTTAAATATCTTTTATAAATACTTGTATTTAGGCTAAAATTTCATAAGACAATTTTGTTTACGAGAGGATTCAATCTGAGCGGGCCCGTATCCAGGGTGGGGCATGCCCCCCCCCCCCCATTTGAAATTATCTTGCAATACCTTATACATGGGACAAAAGTTTTGCCCCCCATTTTTCGGGCTTGCCCCCCATTTCTGCTGAGCTGGCTACGGGGTTGAGCCTGAGGTCGTTGGTGAAGGATCATCATCATCATTTTTGTCCCCAAGATTATAGTGGGACCCACAGGGACCATTTTGGTTCCATTAACTAAGGAGGGGGGGGGGGACAAACTAGGGCACACGCTGGCAAACTCCAAATAGGCCTAGACCTAATTTAAATAGGCCAAGATTTTAATTTGTTTTTTACCCTCTTTCAATTTCTTTTATAGATAAAAAAGCCTGCTTCTTGCATACATGTGACACGAATTGCCGTCTTTATGAGGTTATGTGACGTCAGATAAAAAATTTAAAAATCGAGATTTCCAAAAAAAATAAAAACAAAAATCAGGATTGTTTATTTTAAATATCTTACGTATAGTGCCGGTCGACCCTAATCTTTCACAGGACCTAGGCCTACCCGAATAGCCCATAAGGCCTACTATAAACAAAATTAATGTATCATTTAGTCCTAAATGCAGAAAGTTCGCACAAAAATCACCAGGAGAAACCAAGAAAACGTTCGGATAATTTTTCGATTTTATAAATCAAGATAAATCAAGACTATTTTTTCTAAACAAAAAATTACGATCGATTGCCATTACATAGATCTACTAATTCGGTGTCAACTAGACTATATATGAACAGGTGTGGACAAAAATGAGGCCATTTTGGAACAGTTTGGAGATCCAGCCAGGGTTTAAATTAAAACCTCGGGTTGAGGGTTAGTAAAAAATTCTATAGACTTGAGTTGAGGTTTAGCACAAACACCAAGGGTTAACTATTAACCCTGGATGGATCTCTCCACTGATAGAAATTTAAATCACAAATTAAATAATTAGATAGTTACTAATATATATATATATAAAATTATAGAATAATATTTAAGTTTTAAGTTTGCAATTTTAACACTTTCATCGGAATTCCTGACAAAATCCATCGTCACAATTAACAATAACCAGGAAGAAATTTTTAAAAAAACCTAGCAACAAGTTAGTCAAACAAACCGATAACAAAAATCGCATGATTCAATTTCTGACCTAACCCCATATACGACCGAGTTAGGAAATCCTGCGTGACACTATTAAATTCCGACGAAATCTACATACCGGGATTTCAGTCACTCATAATTGCATATTATACATGATAATAATAATACTATTTCTTCTAGGCCTACAATCATGCACTCCACTTATTTAATTCTTCACCCATTTCCTTACAAAATAAGACACGAGAAGCCTGAGATCATGGACCCTTTTTTAACATTTGAACATCGATGGTTTAATTCACGAGTAGCGAATAAGCCAAAAGTTGTTTTTTGATAGCGTTTTTTATGGAAAAATGGAAATAAACAAATGTTAAAAGGCTGAAATTTGGTGAACGGATAAAACAATATATATATTTTATACAGTACTGAATGTGCTCATTATTGTTAAATAATTAAATTATTAGTAAATTAATTAATTTGAGAAATAAAAGGTTTAAAAATGCACATTCGCTAGTTTGACCGCGATTAATTTTTCATGAACGCGAAATAAATTAAGTGTGAAGTAGCGCATGTGCACATCCATCAGGTCTCGAGAAATTTTTAAAAGAAAAAACTATAACGAATGGTACCATTCGCTACTTTTTAACTTTTAGGAATGATACCTTGTTGGCTATTCGCTACTGTTCACTTAACTGTAACTTTAACAATCATGGGTTAAATTAATTTCTGTAACCTTAGGTTCATTATAGGGACACTTCCAGGATCACAATAATGGTACAATTATCTCATCTTTGACAAATTGGCTTATTAGCTACTTCTGAATTAAGCCATCGACATATTATTTTATCACACAGTTGAACTTTCTATAAATTCAGTTCATCATAATTATGTGTATTTAAGACATTTTAATTTCAATTATTTTTGATTAAATTATGCATTTAAGTTTTAAAAATAAATGGTCCCCATGGTGAGGCCCTGACTTCTTAATGCAAGTATGCAATATTTCATCACTAAGGAATGTACCAAGTGCTGCATATTAATTACCAGCTCGAAGGCATTCCAGTTCATTAAATTTAAAAACAATGTATAAAATCAAAACTTTGGACTGAAGCCAAGACAACCAACAAATCTCAGTAACATTAATTTTCTTAAACTAGGTGGATTTAAGTTTTAATAATGCTATTTAAATCAATAATTCTAGACCACTTTCACGACGTTTGCCAAAAATACACGTTAGGCGCCATTTTTACACAGATTTCAACATGGCACTGAAGGTTGGTGGCACCCTCTAGGACATGCGTGCGTCTACGTGTTTCCCGAGAGCCGATGCCTTTTATCCAGTAGAGGGCGCCATGCATAGCCTACTGTCAGTAAAATGGCGCCTACTCGGACTTTGCATTTTCATCCAAATCCACGCATTCGGAGCATTTCACTTAATTAAAGGTGGGGCTCAAATCAAATTGCAATTTCCGTGCCTTTCCTAATTTTTCATGCTCTTCCTCCCACGACCACCTTCTTTCAAAGTGGGACTTTCCCTTTAAAACCCTGCTTACGCTTTTAGTCAAGATGTAGGCTATTTACAAGCACGTACACCATTCTTGTCCATGGAATTATCAGAATTTTTTGAAAGTGCACTTTAACAGCAGAGCGGAAAACCTTAATTCAAATTTTTTTGGGTATTCTCTAATGTAAAACGGCAGCACCTGAGCTTCGGCTACAAAAGGTAAATGTAGGTAGTGCGCCCAGAACACCACTTAACGAGTTCTTTCACAGCCTTTACGAGTATAATTCAGCATCAATTAAATTCGTGCTTTTTCACCCCCGATCATCGAAAAACATTAATTCGTATTGGTCGTTAATGGCACTCTTTTCTCCCATTAAATTATTAGTTTAACCCTGCAACCACTTAGCACATACGAGCATCAAAGTGCACATTGGGAGAAAAAAATCCAAATCAGCACACGGCAGTCCTTGAAAAAACCCCTTTCCTGTTTAAATTAAAAACTTTGAAAATACAATTAAAAGTAAATAATTAAAAAATTTCTTCAGGATATCCTAATAGGCAATAATCACGGGCGAAATAACGTTCAATGCTGATTGCGGAAAATGCCACTCATTTCGGATATTTACATCGATTAATTGGGCACGTTCGCATGCGGTAAGCACGAAAGGTCGGAAGAACTCGGGATCCTCCTAAATTCATCAGAAAAGCTCGGCACCCGTCGCGACTATTGGTATGGGTAGCCGATTGCAACCGTATTTTAATGAAAATCATCAAATAACAACAATATTACTACAAGTGGTTCCCCATACCAAAGAGTTTGTTCAAGAGCCTTTTTTGCCTCATTTTCTGCAGAATTTTAGGGAAGCTATAGAAGCCAAATAGTTGACCTAGTGGTTATGAAGTTGGCTGACACGGCTGTTTGAAAGAAAAACTTTTTCCTGAACATTCGGTGAATTTTTAGCTGAACTTTAATTGCTAAAAATTGCCACAGATCAGGAGTGTTGCCGGTCTCCCCAGCGCATTCTCTTGACTGAATTGAAATTCTTATTCGAGAGACAATTTTAACCTACTTTTCTCACATGACAACTTTCTTACTTTTTTCTTAAATTCCAAGCAGTCCTACAAAGTCCCACCCATACATATTTCCCCGCAAACTTTAATTGTTTAGTTTCTCCCATGTTTCACTTTTTTTTGACTCGCCAAGTTATTGTGATAGAAATTATATGCTAGCATTATAACTGCATGGCAATTTGCTTTTGGCTTCCTCTGCTAACTTCTTAGCATTATTATGATGGTTTTTATTAAATCCTGCTTCTTATTGCATTTTGAATAATTCCTTGCAAGAGCTTCAACTTGATACTAAAGTCTCTTCAAAGTTTACATTCAAAATTACGGTACCGGTAAGCGACTTATTTTCGCAGAAAAACTTACATTCACATCAGCATAGAACTACGCTTCAGAAGTTCAGATTACGATTTTTGCAGAAATAAAACGTGACTCTAAAGAAAGTTTATGTAGCCTAGGCTAAATTACATTTTTGCAGAAAACAAATCAAAATATTTCTGCAAAAATCATCACTTGAATGCATTTTTTGCATAAACAGGTGCTGGTATATTAGTTTTCAAATGTGATGGCTTCAGTTTGCATCTAGATTGCCTTATTTTACCAGGGAATTAAATTATTCAGTCTATAGCATAACTATTAAAAACTCTTCTACACAATACCTATCTGACGTCAAAGGACCGCACCATTTCACCTCGCAGCCTGCTTTTGCTCAGCAATTTTGAAATATACGGCGTCCTTAAAACTATTTGGAAATGCATACTTCCACATTGTACTGATCAGATCACCTGATATTAAAAATATCCTCCCAAAAATTACACCTGTGTGAAGAAAGCATGAGCCCCTAGGTCAAATCACAGCTTAATACAGTCACTTTATTTTAATGCGCTTCAGGTGCTCACAGGTGAATAGTTCAATGGATAATTCTGAAAAATAGGTTAGGAAGGTGCATCCAAGGCCTGCATTAAGAAAAAAAAAAACACCTCTGCCAATGAACAATAAATATTGACAAAGGCAAGCATCAACACCTTTAAATGTTATTTTATTATTATTACCATATGTGAGAGACTTGGCAGCAAATTTAATGTGCAAAGGTATTGAAACAGAGTAAACCATAAATACGGCATTAGGCCTACCAGGTGTTAGGAATTTACCTGTTATAATTGTTTTAAGCAGCACACTGTACACAAACAACCATCAGTTCAAGGTTAAGGTTGTTTCGCAATCATCACATGCATAAAAACAAAGTATAAAATCCATTTTGGGGCCTCTCGCATTATTTCCCAACCAGGTACGGTAGGCCTACCTAAATTAAGCCTACTCAAGGTCTATACCTGCTGAGCTAACGATTTTCCAAAACAACACTACCACACCTTACGCTGGAGTTAAAATCAATAAATAAAATATATTCATTCAGAGAACCGAAGACGCTACACTTACATAACTAAATTTCAACTTATTTCCACAAATAATAATGTTCGGAACAGGGTACAGGTAGGCCTATTTTATCTGGAACGCATTGGAAATGCCGATAATAGTCATAAGGGATTTGAACTTGAGCCATTTTCTGTTCAGTTTCTAAAAGCCTACGCACCATATCCCTTCCCAAAATCAAGAAAATAAATGCTTTTAGCTACTCACCGTTCTAACTGATATTGCTAATATACTGGAAATAATAAATAATGCGAAAACATTCCTCCTCATCCTTGTAATACTGTTGGGAGACATTTTTTTCTCTTGCAGACTCGAACGTTGAAGACCGCGTCTACTTCGTTGTGATACCGACTAGTTCGAAGTGAAATGAGAACTTTTACGAGTCTAACTCACCAATAAATTAAGCTATTTTATAAATACTGATAAGTTAATTGTTTGATCTTATTTTCAATGTAATCAACGCCCTGCCTCCCTCTTATTACTATACATTTAGCGTTAGTAACGAACAACCATTATCGGCAAACAACAACAAACGTATGACGAATCAGCGAAGATCGTGTGACATCATCGAATGACGTCACTCCGAAGGTGGAGCGCCGCTACTGGCGCCATCTAACCACAAATATTGGCAAAATAAAATTCTTTTCATCATTTTTCATTTCATATTATGTCAAAATATTGAAAATAAAATACTAGTTTCAATAAATAAGATAAAAAGCAGCTCACATATATATACACAAGAATATATACATTATCTTGTACATTGCAAAATATCATTAATTTAATTAGAAGAATGCAAGGGATTTTGTTTGCATGGATGGTAGAGTAAAATGGATATTTAAAAATGGCGGCGAAAAACCATACCATATACCATAGCATATCATATACGAAAAACTAAGAATTTTAAATGTTGTCTACTATATTTAATTTTATCATAACTCCAAATACATTAATTACAATTGAGTTCGAGCCATATGGAATTATTGTGCTACGACAAGTGTCATTAACAATTAATACCGGTACTAGGCCTAATGTGCTACGAAAAAATAATTAAAACAGTAGGCCTACAGACAAAAAACCAACCAATAAGAAAAATGTAATTTTGTTTAGCTTTCGATCTATATATAGCGTCATTTGTGCATGATGTGGAAAAGTTGCAGCATTTATTAAGGATGGTCTGAAATGAATTGTTTTTTTATTTTGTATTTTCTTTAAAGCTGAGAAGGAATAAAATAATATGTGTAAGTAAAACTGATTATAATGTGTAAAATTTTAATCATAATTTCACCTTGATCATGATTTCATCTGGTTACCCAGGATGAGTTTAAAAGCTTTTAATCAAAACATTAGTAACTATAATTTTAAATGTAGGCCTATTATACCAATATACATAAGATGTTAGTGTAGGCCTAAGGCTCATATTTGTTTTGAAATTTTTTTCATGAGGACAGAAATATATTGTACATATCTATGTAACAATAAAATATATATATATAAATACCAACAGATCCTCAACTTGGTCAACCCACTGGCCAACCAATAAATCCCTATGGTGGTGTGGGGCCGTCAGCACCCCCGGGAGGACCTGGTTACGGTGGACAGCCAGGAGGACCTGGCTATGGTGGACAGCCAGGAGGACCTGGTTATGGCGGGCAACCGGCAGGGCCCCCTGGAGGGCCAGGCTATGGTGGACAACCAGGGGTAAACCCAGGGGGACCTGGTTATGGTGGGCAACCGGCAGGACCTCCTGGAGGACCAGGTTACGGCGGACAACCAGGGGTAAACCCAGGGGGACCTGGTTATGGTGGCCAACCGGCAGGACCCCCTGGAGGACCAGGTTACGGTGGGCAGCCGGGGGTAAACCCAGGAGGACCTGGTTATGGTGGACAACCGGCAAGACCTCCTGGAGGACCGGGTTATGGCGGACAGCCGGGGGTATCACCTGCAGCGCCTGGTTATGGTGGTCAACCATCTGGATTTACAAGTGGACCTGCTTACGGTGGGCAACAGGGAGGATTCCCAGGTGGTTCCAATATGCAAGTCATTAACCCCGAAACCCAAGCTTGGTTTCAGGCCATCGATGCTGATCGATCGGGTCAGATAACTGCCACCGAACTTCAGCAGGCGTTGACCACTGCCGACTGGTCATCGTTCAGCTTGGAAGCCTGCCGCTCAATTATTAGTAAGTGTTATTTTACGTTACATACTGTTAACATCCTGATGTTACAATATCATATTTGGGGATGACGAGCATTTGAGTGGTCTTTAGTCGCAAGACTTTGTTATTATTAATAAAGCGCATTCTTCTTATTACGATATTCCTAAAAATAAAAACTGAAATCATTTTGGTTTCATTTTTGTAGAAATGTTTGACCACAGTAACAGGGGAACTGTTGGCATTAACGAATTTCAGGCCGTTTTGAATTACATTCGACAGTGGCAAGGCACATTCCAACAGTTTGACAGCGACCGATCGGGATTCATCGAACAACAAGAACTCCATCAAGGTTAGGATTAATATTCAAATTATAAATGCTAGCGTAAGCTCATGAGGGAATCCCTAGAAAGTCCAGTAGACCCGGGTCCCATATTCATGTAACGACAAAGATCCTATTTAAAGTAGCGGTTAAATTAGAAGGCTAGCCACCCCTCCTCCAAGTGTTGGGGGTTCGGAGAGTAAAGCCTTCAGTTAAGCGGCAAAATAAACTTTTTATATTTTCCTGGGAATGTATTTTACAGGGTATGTTATGCCGAGATTTTTTTGCCCTGTATTAGGTTGTATGTTGTTATTTGTTTCAGCTCTGAACATGATCGGCTATCGACTTTCACCCCAGTTCATCTCCTTGTTAATCGGCAACTACGATCCGAAAGGGCGGAGGCGTATTTCCCTCGACAGTTTCTTTTTAATTTGCATTAAATTGCAAATTTACACTCACACTTTTCGTACGAAAGATTCGCAAGCCAGAGGAGAAATCGATTTGAACTATGATGATTTTGTTACGATGGTCTTCCAAACTTTGTAAATGTTATCTTGTTAAATAAATATATGCAAAAATAAATTTAAGAAATTTTAGTTAAGGTAGGGTAGTTTAATTTGTGGAGTAAATTTGTCACTACTCGACAGCCAGCATAAATATGAAATCGTTTTAGCTTGGAATTCGAACAACGGTCTATGTGGCAATGCCTAATTCTCAATTCAACTCACCACCCTACGATCGGCATATAATGATGCCATTTGGTAGGGGGGTTATCCCACATTCAGGAGGATACTCCAACGTCATAAGGTGGTGACTTAAACATCATCGTTAAATTGAATTTCTAGCAATTCTTTACTATCCTTAGGAAAATTATTCCATTGTCTTATAGAACGTAAGAAAAAGGACCAATAATAAGCATCCGTTTTAGCACGAATTTCCTTTAGAGGATTAGAGTGAACGTGCCTACCTCTAGCGTTAGTATTAGGCTTAAAGATACCAGAAACCAAATTTAAATTACCAGCATTCATATTTTCATTATTAGGCAAGGTATTCGTTCAAGCAATCCCATGCTTAAATTATTCTGCCTGGCTACTAAAGTTTTCCAATCTTCCCAAGTTTCTATAAACATTATTTCAATTTCGTCGTATCATATCCCTAATAATTGCTTATTGCTCCCTCGATTGCATCGGTTCGGATCCCGATATTCCACGAAATATGAGAACCGCCATCGTTCCCTCTTTCCTCCCACATTTTCCCATTTTGATTGAATATCCGAGTAACAAACGGAGAAGTCATGCGGAGAAAAATAATAACATGACATTTACATTAATCGCAACGGCGGACATTATTTACCCCCTCCAAAGAAAAAAAAATCCACTCCGCCGGATTCAATGCAAGTATGGTAATTCAGTTTAATACCATTGGTCAAAATCGACGGTATATCTCGAAGAAACGTCAAAAAAATTTTATAAAATGAAATTTTTTATTCCATTTGCTTGAAAAGTTAGCAACAAATTGTCCATTGTGGCTTTCGACTTTTACTCGATTACTGTAAGCCTCGGATTTTGCATTAATGAAGGTAAGAACCTGACTTTGATACTAAAAATTTGCTATTTTAATTAAAATTAATGATATATGCATTTTGTATAGTAGGCCTATTAGATTTTTAATATTAAAAACAACAGTCAATAAGGGCACCTCTCAGGTAAAGGACAGCACACTTTTCAAAAAAGCTATGTTTTAGCAAAATCCTGAATAAATGTGATTATTATTCAATATGTCCAACCTGAGTCGTTAGTCCAAATTATTTAGTTAAAGTTTATTTTTGACGTTTGTAACGGACAGGACTTGAAAGTGACTTCTTTTAAGCTAGTCAATATTTTCCTCAATATGTTTTAAGAAATTATTATTTACTGAAATAGTAGGATCGGATTTTGTCTACTTTGTTAAACAAATTTAGAAATGGTGAACTTTTATTAACATAAGTAACTGACCAGCAATCTTCTTATTTATTTAACTGTCTATTAAATGTTCATTCACCGTATTGTATATTTTAGAAAATAAAAATTTAAGTTTACACCCAAAGTAAGAAACTACCAATTTTAAGAAATCTGTCATAATCAGGACTTGTCAATATTTTAAAAAATATGAACCTTACAGACTTCACTTAGTTAATTTTGAGTCACCTGGCGACTTCGAATGAAACCGTAGGATGTGCCTCTTCACGCGCAATATTGGACAAGCATCTATGGAATATGCACGCTCATCCTACGGTTTCATTCACGGTCGCCAGGTGGTTCAAAATGCACTAAGTTAAGGTTAGTCTGACTGTAATCGTACCTCATTCACTGTCTGGATATTAATTACAAACATTTCCTACCTTAAATCCACGTCCAAAGATGCCGGAAAGGAGAGCTTCGGTCGTCTCCGCGGCCGCCATCATTTTGCTGACCTTCTTGGTTGTTTCTACGTCGTCCGTTCACCTGCACATTTGCCTGAAGAATTGTGCGCAATGTAAGCGATTGTTCGGCCCCTATTTCGACGGTCAGATGTGCGCCGAGGCGTGCGTCCAGTTTCAAGGAAGATTTACGCCGGACTGCAACGACGTCGCTTCCGTGCAGCCCTTTCTGAACACGATCGACTGAAAAATTAATTTGGGAAATAAATTTTCGTGTTTTCAAATGAGAAATCGTTTCATGCAAGGTTTCACATATTTTCTGTTTGTCATTAATGCTTACCATCATATCTGCCTGGGTTTCTACAGCTTGGGAACTCAAGTCTTACACTACAATAGAAAAAGTTTTGTCTCCCAATGGAGAAAATTTCCGAGCAATTTATATTTCTCTCACAAATAATAATTCAGAGTATCTAAAGAAAATATGTAGATTAATTACAGATTAACTTATTTGGTGAAAAAATTGCGATGTTTGATAACTAAAGTTAAAATTTCATAAAATTTTGATTTAAAAAAGTTATAATTTTGACAGAATTGTTATTTTGGACTCATGACTTTCAGAACAAAAATAAAAATTTTACACGATCTAAAAATCTTGATTTCCGAATCATGATTTTTAGACTGAAATCCAGATTGCGATGTGAAAATGAGAATTTTTCTGAAAATGGCGATCTAAACCGATTTTCGGGGCAAATAATTTAGATTTCAAGAAAATAAAACTGGATTATTTTTCTTGAACTCTTCAGGGAAAGGAAAAGTTCCACATTTTTAGAATATGCACCATTTTTAATCAGAATTTTTGACTTTTCATCTTGTTTCGACCAAATATCATTGTAACTAATTTTGCGAGAGCATTATTTGAATTGCTAACAAATTCACTAAATTGATATTCGCAAAAATTTGATTTCCGATTCCAAAACAAAATTCGACCCAAGTACCCAAGTACATCATTGGCATATCTGTCGTTATAGCTGGCAGCCACCTTCGATGCCATGCGTGTCCTTTTCGACCCTAGTTTTCACCAGAAATCTCGGAATCTGCTGTTCCACCCGCGATCGTGCACTCACTAATTTTGCCGAGGGACCTAAGAAATTCAAAAACCCAAATATTAGATTGAAATTCCCATTTTCAATCATTAACCCAGACAATAAAAAGGTATCTGGAAATATCCGCGGCAACATTGGGGTTTGAACATTCACCGAGAAACCGTCGAATCGAAGCCAAATTGCTGCAATCGGGAGTGGGAACGCCTAGCGTCTGCAAACACTGTTCGGCGCATTCCTGCCCATGAAAAAAATCCCCGTACATCTTCTCGCACTGGCCGCAATTTCTGAGAATCATTCACAAAAACACTCAATTTAAATGCCTAAACTTCAATTTAGATGGTTAAAAACAGTGGCTATACGACACTCACTGGATGCAGACGCTGAGAATGCCAGCGTCGGTCCTCACAGGGCCACAGGTCATGGATAGGAGAAGGAGCATCGCAAATGGCATGCTTACGGATATCATGATCCTGGGAATAAAAACTAAAATCAGTCGAAAATGAGGACGAAAAAAAAAAAAAAAAGAAAAACAACTTCCAGTATGATACTCACTGGTCAGCTGGTATTTTCTCTTTTAAGTTGTTCACGTCGAAAAAGCAAATAGAATATTTCAGACAACTCGTGCTTGCGGCCGTAAATACAATATTTCGGATTTCCCAAAAATTAGACGATACGATACGAAATTGAGGAAGGCGTTATTTACAGCGTTTCCTATTGGCAACCTAACGACGGAGAAAGGCCCAACGACTGCCAGCACCAATCAGATAAATTTCCAAGTCTTCATAGTCTGGTTTACCTTATAAAAAACTTGGCGATTCCAAATTACCTTTCTTCAATGTTAAAATAGTTGTAAGAAGTTCAGGGCTCATCTGTTACTTACGAGAATGATTAATTGGTTTTTCCCGATTACTTTTCAAACAGTTTTGGCAACAATAGAAAAGAAGAAGGCATTTCATAACAAAAGATAATCGATAAATATTCATTAAGGATGTAAAAGCCGAGAACAGAGATTCACACTTTGGATCATCATAATTAAAAAAAAAAAATTGAACTTTCCAATTATAGTGTTTTGGTGATTCCGCATTTTGTAGAAAGGCGATTTTGGAGTGAAAACTCTACAAAAACCTGGCATTTTTTAAAACCGTCTGAATTTGAATTAAATTTATTCATCACTGCGTGACGAGGCCTATGAGTTCGTAGCTTACATAGCTCTTTTAGGCGGACCTTCCACATTCTCCTAAAGAAAAAGTCTCACTTTATTGTTAGTTATGTTTAAAATAAAGGCAAATAAACGTTATTGAAATTAAAACTGTAATTGAAATTGAAATTAAAACTGAAAACTGAAACTAAAATTGTAATCAAACTTACCAAGAGTCATAATTCATGAATTAATAAAAAAAAATGGCAGCTCCAATTAAGCAAGAATATTTGTGCTTAATGGAAAGTCTGATTCAAATTTTAATTTTAATTCCCAAATTAATTTTTGTTTGCCTATATTTTAAAAATGGTTTGCTACAAATTGAGACTTTCCCTTAAAACTTATGGGGTGGGTGCGTTCAATCAGTGCATGTGTTCAAACGCATTCACCCAAACCTCCCACCAATTAAAATTTTATGTTACACGGTAGGCCTAACTATCGATGCACACTACGAAAGTTAGTTACGAGATTCATTAAGGGCCAGTTGCACCAACAACAGTTAAGTCTTAACCCTGGGTTATTATGATCATGTGACTGATTTGGGCCAATAAAAATTCAGGAATGTAAGGAAAACCTAAGATTAACATTGGGTTAATGTTAACTCTTGTTGGTGCAACTGGCCCTAAGCCGTTCAAATCCTAACAATAACATTTTCTTCCAACGTTGTCAACTCATTACACAAAGAGGACAAAAAGTATGTTTTTGACATTGTAATTATCCTCATGTCGTGTAGCATAATATTTCGGCTGCATGCTGTGATTCCGTGATGAGAAATCGAAACCAAAATGCTCGAATATGGTTGCTAATATCGTCTAAAGTACACGGAAGGATCGATATCGTTAACAAATAAGAAAAATACGTTAATTTGTAATAAGTTTCTTTTTGGGGAATGGAGGGGGGTTTAATTTGGAGAACAATAGTCTTTTTAAAATCTTACCAGCCAAGCATTTAAGGGGTAAGATCACCCTTAAAAAACGAAATACAGTCTACGTTATCTAACTAAAAATTAAAAATTACCGTGGCGGTGTAAAAGACGTCATCAGGCAGAGCTTTTAATCACACATGTGAAAACCTTTAACACGCATTATTCTCTAGAATATTAAAGCTTGCCACATTCTTCTCTTGGCAATTGAATTTTTTTAATGTTTTCTCTAGAATATTCAAATTTCATAAAATGTCAGCATGTTCATTGGTGCCTTATTATCACAAAGTCCTCTAAAAGCTATTTATGATAGCCTACATCGATTTTTGTGCATCAAAATTATTTCGTACGGAACCTACGATTATTTGGTATCTTTGAATTCATCATAATCATTTGCAATAAATCATACCAATTAAAGGTAAAATGTCCCACTTTGAAAGAAGTAACAGTAAGATAAATAGCATGAAAAATTATAAAGTTAAAAGGAAATTCCTATTTGATTTGAGCCGACCAATTATTAAAAAAATGTCCCGAATACATGGATTCGGTTGAAAATATAATGCCCAAATAGGCACCATTTTACTGACAGTATGTAGCACCCTCTACAGGATAATAGCCATCGGCTCTTATGAAACATGTAGACATGCATGTTTAAGAGGGCGCCACCAACTTTCAGTGTCGACTGAAATCTAATGAAAAATGGCGCCTAACGTGTATTTGGCAAATATCGTGACTTCTTCAATATGGAAGCTCTGCTGTACTCATTATTGTTACAGCCATTCATATCTATTAAGTGTGAACAATTAAAATATCACTCGTTACAAAGTGGGACTTTCCCTTTTAGATTACGGCACTGTCAACTTTGCCAAATGTCCCGTAGACTTCGCATGGGGCACTTTTTGGCATGAAAACCTCACTTGCACCACTGCCGTTAGCGTAAGCGCTTCAAGTTCATCCACGAATTTTGCAAGACAAACTCCATGTTAGCTACGTGAACTTTGTAAACGAACTTGAATTGCCTACGCTAGCGGCAGTGAGGTTTAAACGCCAAAAATAGTGCCCCGTGCAAAGTCTGTGGGGCATTCGGCATCTTCGATGGAGTTGTAATCGTAATTGAATATGTAGACGAATTTAACTATGCCAAATAATAATAGGTCCGGACATTTTAAGTACGAAATACGGGGTGCACAAAAATCGATGTCGGCAAATCATATAAAGGCATATCGATGAGAATTGGGTTCTATAAGTGGGAGCGTTTACGAAAGCGTCTATTGAGACGTCAATTGAAAACCCTTCAAAATCAATTAGTAAATTCAAAGAGTTGTGCCTTCCCGAATTCAGACGGCAAAATTATATTTAAAAATAAAAAATAATAATTTAAAATTTTCACGTATTTAGCGAGTGCTGGTTTCCGTTTCATACATTTGAAAAATAGTAAAGTGAAACGTATAAAACCTTTAAAACCCCCAAATAAATCACCACGTAACGAGTTATACCTGGCACTACAATTTTAATATCAATTGCCAGCTAACAAATTAAAAAATAAGTTTAACAACTTTCGGTAGAAAGTACAGGAAAAAGCCATCAATTGAAGTTTAGATAACACTTCTATAGAGCTTCTCTTTAATTCCTTTTACATTTTTATGAAACATATTTTTCACCTTTCCCAATTCTCAATTTTATCGTATCTATTTTCCGAGTAAAAAAAAATTTCCAACAAAAAAAACAAAAAGCCCGATGCCGACGTTGCTGATCATTCTTACCGCTTCAATATTTAAAAGTGAAAAAAAACTCGTTTGATGTAGAAAGAAAAAACGAAAAATTATTAAATAACAAATTACGACTGGTTTTGTTCGTGAGGTTGTGCCTCCTGAGGTTTCATCACATCGGGTAATTCGGGTGGAGTAGATAAGGGGATTATTTCCAAACTTTCAAATTCACCATCTGAAAAAAAGGATTGGGAAGGGCCATAAAAACAGATGGCTTTTTTTAAGGGATCTTGTCCTGGTTTCATTGGATTTTGACGAAATCCGTGCAAATTTTTAAACAAAAGTTTGAGAATTTTGTGTATTTCGCTTTTTTTTAATTGAATAAGTGGATAATTATTTCTTAAAATGCAGCCACACTTGGACCTGGCTAGGGCCCAGGAGAGAAGCGACTGCCCGAGACAGGGTTTGGTCAATCAAACGCACACCAGCGTGACCAGCCCAGAACGAAGTTTCAGGCCCATTTACACCTCTTTGCCAGGTACTCCAATCAATCAGGTGCAAAAGTGACCAAGTTCATAGGAAAAATGGAAACTTTCTTGGGACCGATGGAGGTAATCACACATCACTGGGGCATGGGAAAAGGGTGTGAGATTTGAATGAGGGTATTCCAAGGAAAGGAAAGAGTCGGGTCAAAGGCTATTTTTCCCTTTGTAAGGAAACTAACTGAACATTTACCAAAATGAACAAAAGAAATATTCGACCCCATGATATTTATATGGCTAAATTAGAAAAAAACTTGTGTATTTTTAACTAGCCCCGATCCAGTTTGTTAGGAGATAAAATGATTTCAAATGTTTACTTACTGTCTTGAAGATACGCTAGTCCCACAGTAGCTGGTGACTGGGCCCTGGCTATGGCACCGGTTAATCCGTTCTCACCCAAATACGTATTGTCTAACATTACAGTTTCATCCTTAAAAAGTTTTTGCTTTTCTGGGGGAACTTTCGTGATACCTACAAGATAAAAAGGGTTGAAACCTTAGCATTAATTCAAGACAAATTTACCATTTTTAACTAATCCATTTTTGTAAAGTTCTCTTAGACAAGGAATCTGAAATCATGACGAAAAAAACCGCCCAAATAAAACAAGCCAACACATTCAACTAAATCTTTTTGTGAAATTTGTGCATGCTGAACTCGCAATCACAAATCATGAGTTCATGTCACACTTTATTCTTTAAAGAAGGAAAACTTTTTGTCAAATAGTTTTCAATATTTTCACTCAAAAATTTAAAATAATTATAAGAGAATCTACGAGTAAGTAATTTTAGAAAAATATAGGACTAATACCTTGGACTAATACGCACTGGATATGAAAACTCAATAAGAAAAAAATGATCCCCTCCCCCGACCATATTATGTTCTATTTCTATTCGAAGGGCTTGCTTGATGGGCAAAAATTGCATAATCGTAACCAAGGAGGCTAATGTACTGTAAAGTGATAGTTCGTTGTTTGAGGGTAGAGCATGCCAAAAAGTCCCATCTTGATGATAATCCAGGCCAGGTCAAGGTCGGAATACCTGAGGCCACGCATGCTGGAAAGTTCTACAAGTTGGCTTGGCTGAACCCTTGAGGCCCAAAATAAAACATTATTTCTTAAAGTTAAAACAAGACCTTTTAAACAAGCTCCTAACTGAGGCTTGATACCTCTTACATTTCACTCTAAATCATTGTTCAAACTTAATTCCTTCTAGCACTCAGAAATCAATTCCAACTCCCAGTTGCAAGAATTCAAAACTAATGTCCTCTCAGGACAGACTTGGAACCATACATACTTTACTCTGCAATATGGCTTTACCATTTTGACTCACAAAATGGCGGCTCAGATGACCCAACTGGAATGTCATCTGATTTGCATAAATAAAACAAAACTAGCTTGGACAACAAGAATGCACGCCTCCAGGGCTGCGTCACAGTCCCCTACAAGACTTTCTTTTCAACTACATGTAAATCTGACTACCGGTACTCAATTTTTCTTAAATTTTATGTTTCATAATAGGTCAGAATTTCATTTTTTCCTATGGATATTTCATAACCTGTAACTAGTGCAAGTATTATTATTACTAGACCTAATGGGGTTGTGCTAACTGGTCAAAAACTTAATGCATATCACAATCACAATCGATTATTAACAGTGACAAATAATTTTACCTTCAATTCTTTTTTTAAGGTCAAATACAGAGGTAGTTTCTTTAACATCCATGAAGATCGTAGTCTTCTTCCTCCGAATCATTAGAAACACGTCCTAAATAGGACCAACAATGAAAAACATGAATTGAGTACGAATACGAAATATGAACCAATATTAATAGGTCAGTTTGCTTGATTTCATGCAACGCAACTCAAGTGACACATGGTAATTAGTGTAGAAGACAATCTACGTCAATGCACTACCTGTCATTTTGACAAAGTAGGACTATAAACTAGGTTCAATTATGATGTCTTTGGGTGGCTACCATGCACTCAACCAATTGGAAACGAAAAAGCAATTTAAATAGTTATAAAGATAGTTCAAGATATTCCAATATGAAAGGCAAGATCAAGATGAATGAATTTAAAAAGAATCTACTCTGTGAGATTCACTACATGCATAGGTGTGAGGTCATAGTCAATTATATTAGATTCATATCCCTATTTTCGCATAAGAGTTGGAAATAAAACCAAATGATCTTTCATAGTTTCCTACGCATTAAAACAAACATTCTCGAAGAAAATTGTGTGCAAACCTGAAACCCCAAGGACCAAGGTGCAACGATAGACCTTGCATGCTAGTGTTATAGGCCTAACACTTCATTCCCATAAATGATTATGGATATGCAAAAAGGTCTTATAAAGAAATATTGGCTTAAATTACTGAACAGCAAGTTTACAATTTCCAAACCAAACTATTTTAATCGCAATTTATTCAAAGTAAATTGTCCTAAATTAAATAGAAACGAAAATAGAACACTCACCATTGTAGCTGTTTAAGCAACTGTTTGACAAGTAGTTGCTTGAAGCGCTTTGATCAATGGGCGTCTCAACCAATCCTAACCAATATCTTAATCAAAAGGAAACCCTTGATCCTAACTAAATAAGGAAATTTAAAATAAATATTAAATTCGAAATCTTCTACTTTTAAGTTTCTTATTAAAGTTACTCAACCGTTTAGTCTGTATTAAAACACTAACAAAGAATATTAATGCTTAATATATCTTCTTTTAATTTCACATATTTCATGTTTTCCACAAGAGTAATAAATTTTCTTACATATTTTTGTTACAAACTAATGATATTATATTTAAGCCGATGAATATAGGCATATATTTATATATAATCCTCTACTTTAGGCCGTTTTAAATATATATATTTTGGCAACATGAAAATAATTGTCTGCACATTTATAGACCTTTTTGAGTGTCCAGTTTCTGATATAGATTCTATTTTATATTACGGTATGTACAAAATTGTTGGCCTAACAATGCTAAATACCATTTTCTACTTTTGAAATATACTTATATATATTTAACCTATTTACACTTAATTATATATTTATAATGTATACATTTTTGCTCAAGCTATAATTAAATAATGATCAAATGGTTGATTATAAACTAAAAGAGGCTGATCGGGCCTTAAGGGGCCATGCACAAATGATGTCACGCAAAAAATCACTATTTTTTACCC